>BMAV01005339.1:259858-298173 GCA_019973955.1 Trichonephila inaurata madagascariensis
TCTCTGAAAGTTCTTAGAACTTCCGATAGCGTGGTTAGGTAATTTGGAGAGGAAGGTGCCAACTCAGGAGATATCCTCGTCACTTGACAGGCGTTAAATTTGAGAAGTCTGTTGCCAATAGCCCTTGTGTGTTGCTCATAGTGTGACGTCAGAATAAACGTATGGAGGGGTATGGCACAGCTATGCAGCGTCCTTCTCGTAACTTGACAGTGGTTACAAATTAAAAAGACCATTGCCAATAACCCTCGTTTGCTTCAGAGTACGGGATAAACTAAAAAATTAAATTATTCACGGTAATAAAATCTACCTAATTAGAGAAAGAGAAAAAGAAAGAAAGAAGGCAGGAAAGTATTTTGTAGAATTTCTTGACTTAAATTTTACATTTTTTCCTCAGCTGCAAAGGGGAAAAAAGAAAACATAAATTTAATTTTTCAGGAAGTGGATAAGGGAGTCAAGAAACTTTTCTTGCAGTTTATCTTTTTTTTCTTTCTTTTTTTTTGTTAGTTAAGGTATATAAAATAAATATATATTAATTTACAAAAGTGTGGATAATTACTTTTTTAAATATATAGTGTTTATAAATTTAAAACTTGTTTTATGTGGTTTATAAGAAAATTAAGAGATAAACCTCTATATAGCGAATTTTCCATACAACGAACTTTATTTCGGGATTTAGCGACTTTATTATATAGAGGTCCGACTGTATATAAATAAATATATATAGGGAGAGTGTGAACTAATAGTAGGAATTGAAAAAAGAGCGATAAAAATATTTAAACGAATTCTCATCATCTTGACATATATGTTTAGAATGGGATAAACCGATCTGAAAAATCATCCCGTGCTCCCACACTTACGTCAAAGCTTAGCAATCTCAAGAATCTACAACCATAAAATTGAGCCTATTACCCAACCCTTGTACTTCCATGGGATTAATGCCCTTTTTCCCTTTGTTAACTCGTGTCCTAAAATAGTTTCTCAAAAACCCATGATGCCTGGGGAAACAGGGGATTTCTTCAGTGGGCAGACCCAATGGTTGGGAGGCATATTAAAACGTTTTATTGCGACCTGGGCCTACAGTAATTAAGGCTAACCAGTGTCGTAATGCCTCGTATACCTTTTTTATTGCTGCTGTAAAAGGAGACCTCAGCTTCTAAGAAAAGAAGGAACAGGTTTGCAGAGAAGTGGGGTAAACCACGGGCAAACAAAATTGTTTGTTTTGAAGACAAACATGCTCATAAGAGTTCAGAGAAAGGGAAGTTTGTGAACTATAAGAACGATTTGACTCAACGTGAAATGAATGCAATATAGAATTTACAGACGTAAGCGATTAGGGTTTAATGAGGAGGATTTTCTGCGTGATATGCTTATACAAAAGTATTAAAGAGTAAAGAAGGCGTAAAAAAAAAAATTTCTTCATTTAAGTTTTCGTGTTTTGATTTGTTTGTGAAAAGTCAAATGCGTAAGAACGTGTAGGGTGAATGAGAAAACGTCGTATAAAGTGCGATAAAAATTTAATTTATGGTAATCATGTTAACCCAGCAAATAGTCCTAAGACCATGAGTTTGTTATTGTGTTACTTCGGCTATTTTACATATTTAACTTGTATTGTCTTGTATTTTCTTACATACTGGTAGCCATTAAGATTGAATTATAGCAATTTAGCGTGCACACACACACATACACAAGAGTACTAACAAGCAACATAAAAAAAATTAAGTGAACTCCTACTTAGATCAACGCAGAAAATTTTTATTTTAGCTACTTTTTATTAAATAATAACAATTAATATGAATATGCATATACATAGGACAGAATCACAACATTAAGTGGTCATTAATTTTTATTCATTAACGTTTAAGTATCGTATTGTCATCCAAAGCAATCGTGTATATAAATTTCAGTCCAACTGAATACTTTAACACGTGAGAAAAAAAAAACATTTTCAAGTTTTGACACAAGTCGCCAAAAGAGTCGCTAAGTCACCAAAAAGGATGCCAACGTGGTTGTGTATTTGTAATTCTTTAAATAATTAGTTTTAATCAACTAATCTTTATTAATTATTATTATATTATTGTATTGTCATCCAAAATAATCCTGTATATAAAATTTCAGCTCAATCGAGTGCTTTAAAATGCATTTTATTAATGATTGAAAATTCCACCAAGATAAATAAATAAATATATAGAGATTGTGAGCTAATAGTAGGAATTGAATAAAAAGACTTACGTCAAATTAAAACAGTCAATAAATACAAAAGAAATCAGAAAAATTTTATGATCACGGAAAAGCATGTAGTTGTTAAAGTTAGCTATGAAAAATATTTTTTATAACGATTATTCGTTTACGTTAAAACCTCCATTTCTTGAAGCAAAAGTATTGGTTTAGTAACTCTATTGTATTTTCGAATTTTTATACATTTCTTTATTCAAGTAATAAAAGATTTATAAAAGTCTCAAATTAAAGTAGGTTTGAAGAATTTGCTTCGTCTTTTTTTATTGATAACTTTATTTCACACAACATGAGCACGAAAACTCTAATTAAAAATTTCTCAGTGAAATTTATAATAATATATGTAATTCACACACACAACTAAATTATTATTTCAGAGTTCATTAAAAATGTATGTAACAACTGTATGTTTTACTTACATCAAGCATTTTTTTATAAATAATATATGAAAATATTGGTTTGAATAGAATTCGTTTGCTAAACATTTGAAGAAACATCGTGTCTTTTTTCTTTCTGATGCAGACATCAATTACTAAAACACATCTCAATAACTTCTAATTATTCATGTTTTAACTTTAGACAATTAAGCATTTCTCAGCTAGAAAAAATGAAACTTAAAGTAAATTATTTCAGAAAAAAAATTTTTTTTGTCAAGAACTCAAAATCAAATAAAAACCTCTCGAATTCACACTGAAAGAACTATCTTGGAAAATGTTTCGAATATCTTTAATCAAAAAGCAAATGACTGTGAAATAAATTAATCTACGGTTTTTTCTTTGAATTTCTTACTTTTATATATATATTTTTCTTAAGCGAGTTTAGATCCCAATTTGAGAACTTCTTTTTACACAAAAAGAAGTGAAGGAGATAAAAATACTAACTATTACTTTTACTTTAAAAAGCTGTTAAAATATTCAGTTCCATCTAAGCAGACGATGAAACAACACTGGAATGCGTGATTAAATTTTAACTCTACTTGCGCGTGTTCAATAATCGTCTGTCTGCATGGCTGATTTTTTATCAACAAAAATGATTTGAAGTGAGAATGCAATGCATATAGAATATTTTATAGTTTTTTTCTTAAGTGAGTGCTTTTATTTTGAAAATTTAATATTTAATATTTTAATGTTATTTAGATTTTCTAATCTTATATTCTTGTTCACGGCTTCAACTTTGATATTTTATCATCCATCGTTTTGAATTGCTAGTTATGTTACTATAATTTGTAGAGAAATGCTTATGTTATTATATAAAGTCTTGGAAATTCATATTTTTAAAACAATTCCTATCTGTTAGAAACAGTTCTTTAGAAAGTTGGTTTAATATGTGAAAGAGAAAAAAAAACAAATTTCATTTTATTCAAACTCTTTTTATTATAAGTAATATAATATCAAAAATTATAATATCACTTTCATAATTGAATTTTTTTAATGTGAGAATACAGCTAATACCATTTACTATTTATTACATTAAAGAATGTAAAATGCTCGAAACGCATCACTTTAAAATAGAATAATTGTCGAGAGTATTTTGTTAAACTCCTTATTCTTGGTCTGTATTTAAATAAACCGATTGTGAACGTTCTTATTTGTTAATCAGGTGACAATAAAACAGTTATTAGAAGACTATTGAAATACACCCAACTCTTTTTTTTTACATGATTTTGGAATAACACGGTACACGAATTTAAGGATTTTTTTTCCACGTATCTTTTGTTCTAGCAGGAATCCCCCCAAAAATCGTGTATCCGTGCCCTTTGGATGAGGATGATTTGATCGAATTTCAATGACAGTTTATGAGGATAAAGAAGTCAATAATGACTTAATCAAAGTTCATATATTAACAGCTGATTTAATTCACGAGGTTCTTGAAATTTTCTACAAGAATGGAATAACATTTTCTTACTCATGATTCTGATATAAGAGAGCGTGCGTTAAAATTTTAAAGTTAACTTAAGCAGAATATCAAGGAATATACAAGCAACTTGAGAAAACCAAAAAAGGAAGGAAAAAAAAACAGCCGCTAATAACAGACTTTGTTACAACCCCCGAAAAAAACAACAACTGAGGCTGTTAATCACGCACGAAATTTTTCATTAGAATCAAAACCGACGGTGGCGCTAGACATGTCTGACACACGTACCAATGATAGTATTTTTGATCTAGTCCGTAATAAACGTGCAAGCTTGTTATCAAGTGGTGTGATGAATAGTTGTTAGTAAATTAATTCTAAATTCAATTTGAATTTTTATATGCTGTATGTACTTATAAGACTAAATTTTTACTGTACATAATTTACATTTTTTTTATAATAATAAATTACAGTTTGAAAAACTAAAGAATACTTTTTTATAGTTAATCAAACTAAGTTCTAACTTAATCTTTTAGTCGCCAAATTTGGAATTAGAAGCCAAATCTGGAAATGGGATCTGGAATTAGTCGCTAAAGGGGATCTGAAAAGGGGAAATAGTTAATCCTGATGATCCTGATCAGGACAATGGAACAAAATCATTAAATTATTGTATTGTCATCGGTCCTGGACAAGTGAGCAAAATTTCGAATTAATCTGACCTTTTAAAGTGGGTAAAAATTGAGTTCAAAGACTCTGTTACATGCAAGTGTAGCTTATAAAAGGGAGTTGATAAAAATGAATTTTTTTTTGTTTTATAAGTAGGTAACACACACACACATGAGTTTTATTATTACTTTTTTTGCAATTTTTTGGGGGAAAATAGTTAGAGATTAAAAATTGTTGATCATATCCCTAAATTTTCCATATGTCGCATGTGTTTTTTGCACGGTTTTCTAAGGAACGTATCTACCACGTAAAAAAAAGTTGGATGTACTTACAATATTTTATGTATTAATTTTTTCGCTTATCTCAATAGATATAACATGGTAAATTGGTAATGGATCCTTCCATAATTCCCAACCATTCTCAAGCAACGCGGATGACATCTGCACTAGCACCACATTCTCTAAGCTTCCACGCAAACGCGGAATAAATCTTTATGGATGGGGTTTGCAGTAAAAAAAAAAGCAAAATACGTAGACAAACGCACCGAGGCGTTGCATTTATGCTAAAAACTAAAGGGTAAGGGTAGCTAGGGTAAAACTAAATGTATATGGGAGGACTGAATATCTTGAACTACACTCTAATGCTGGGGTCGGCATTAAGTCAACCGCGATCGACCGGTGGACCACCAAGACATTTTGTTGTGACCACTATCACTAATACTTAACATTCATTCCATCATACGAAAGTCTATTAAAACCATATTTATTCGAATCTATGCCGCCATCGATTCTAAGTAGTATCCCAAATTCTCAACAAGATTTCGTGAAAATTGAAAAATAATGTATAATGGTTTATCGATGTCGAATTTTATGAAATTAAAATAAATTTAAAAGGAAAACTAATAAGAAGTGAATAATTAGGAATTTTATCAGTATTATAAACGTTTAAATACACATGCATGAAGCTGTGATTGCTTTAAATACCCCACCCAAGAAATTTTGTTTCCCTTCGCACCCGATTTTCAGTTGCATTAGCATTGAAGGAGGGGGGGGGGGAATGCGGCTTAGATTCGAGTAAATACAGTAAATTAAAAAATACGGAGGAAAAAAATCGAATTATAAGAGAAAATTTCGTGGAATAGGAAATGCACTTCGCTATTTGGAGGTTATTTTTACGACGATAATCGTAAAATGTTCTTGGTTCTAGGAAAAAGTTCGCTAAATAAATAGAGAAATTCGTATGACAGAGGTTCGACTGCCTTGTATACTTTCTTTTAGCTCACTACACCTACGCCACTAGGTGGACCGCAACACCTTGAAAAAATTAGAAGTAGCCCGTCCCCCCGGAAGAGTCTGCCCACCCCTGCTCTAGTGTATGTCACTGCTTCGGACGTTGAACCTTTCATAAGATCTAAAAACGTTTTCACACCGCAAATTTTTGGTGGCACCAGAGCTCTAACTCATAAGCCATAAGTTTATGACTGTGATTGCCTGGTGATCACACAATAGTCTTAGAGAAAATTATGCTCAAACTCACTATCCATCGGTCAGAAGTTTATTGTTCAACCAAATTGATTCTTTTAAAAACTCGTTAAAATTTTATTACAAATATTTTCAATACTAAATCATTGATTGAGTTACATAAACGAATAGGAATATTTTATATTTAATGAATATGGAATTGATAGAGATTTGTCAAATCAAGGGCCTAAATAGTCTTATTTATTTGTTAATATAAATTAGAAACTGAATTCTAATTGACAATAGATCTAAATAATTAAACATGGACTATATTTCACACATTTTAGAGTTTCTTAACCAGCTTGTGATGGCTCTATCCACGTCCTTTTCACTAACAAATCCTCTTGGGGAATCTTTGGTCCTTAAAAATTATTTTATTAGAACGCACCCTCTGAAGAAGAGAACGTGAGCATGTAAATTAGCTCTACTATATAAAGTCTAGGCTTTCTAGTTAGAAAGAGAGTGATAGGACTGATTAATAGCGGGACAGTGATTAATCAAATTTATAGTGTAACGCAGATATTTGCTATTTGATGATTGTAATAATTAAGATGACGATTTGTCACTGGAGATTGAATATAGATTATATAGCTAGGAAGGCAGTGTACTTAAACGAGAAGTAAGTGCATACGTAATTAAAGCCTCATACTTCGTGTACCTCGTTAATTGTCTTCATATTGCTTAAATTGGGTGCATCTCTAAATTTTAATTGATTGAACTTGTGTTGTTGATTGTGTTACAAATAAAGTAACTAATTTGAACATAACTAGTCTTCCTTCCCTTTTTCCCACATCTCTAGGCGTGGATCCGAGATCCTTACAAGCTCAATTGCGTATATGCATGATAAAAGATTAAAAAGTTAAATTTCTACTGAGAAACAGATCTAAGTGATACATAGTAGCAATTTGATTTTGTGAAAAATACTTATAAATAAAAAACAAACTGACAAATTAAGATGAATCTTCAGATTAGGTAATCTTTTGCAGATTTAAGAATATGATTTTACTAATTTGGGACAGCAGAATCTAAAAATATATATAAACTGTATTTATAATATAGTACTATATATATGTTCAGAATCAAAAACAAAAATTTATACATTTTACATACATTTTCATGATGACCACAGGAATCAAGTATGGCAATGAATTCAATATTATAACATTATGGGGAAGCACGTGTTATCAATGCATATTATTGATACGAATTTTGTGTAAAGAGTACTTAAAATAGTGTAAATAATTTATATTTGGATGTGTAATGCGTTCATATTACTCTACGTTATATTTATTTTGTGTTAAAATTGTAATATTCGCAAGCACACAACTCCGTTCCTTACATTATAATGACGATTCAATGGAAACATGGCGAAATCTTGGCGATAGAACCCAGTTGGCATCATTTATGGCAACCATTTTGGAGACCATTTTTCGTGAGCGTGATCCTATGGATTATTCTGGAAATAAGTGGAGAAATCTATTAATATCACGATTTACGCAAGCGGATTTTTCTTGAAATTTTCGTGAGGCCTATAAATAAGGAGATGCTCGTCGAAACTGAATTAGTATTGTTTTGATTAGCGATTAGTAGTATTGCCTTGACCGTTGAAGAGTCGACCAGCGATTAGGGATTACTTCGACTGTTGAGTAGGATGAGCGAGTGCTTGTGAATAATCTTAAACACACTTGTATTTTTTACACTGATAATTGTGTCTGAGTGCTGTTGAAGGTGTGAAGACCTTTTGAGATTTTTTCTATGAATTTTGCAGTGTATCCTGTATTTCAAGGATTGTTTTTTGGCAATAAATTTTAATCCCTTCTGAAGAACTGTCCTTTTCTTAGCGACTCGGTTCATAAACCCCCCGATTTACGTAACAATACAAAATGACTCTCACCTAAAGTTAAATTTACATCTTTGATTTTTATCAATTCGTTTTGTCACTTCAAAAATAGTACTTTCATTTTGATATACTTTTGGAACGTAACGATATAAGAATTTATAAAGTTCTGATACAGGATTTTTTTAAAAAGAAAAAAAAAGTATTTGTAGACTACACATACTTGATATTTTAAAATGATCCCTTAAAATTTGATTATTTGCACATAAGTTTTTGGCTTTACTTGATTTAATCGAAGAGGATGATAGTAGATAACTATTATTGGTTGATATTTATTTCACTCTCAAAAGTTACCGAATAGTAAAAGACATGAATTCGTAGTTAACTTGTTTCTGCCAAGTCTTGGATTTGATTAAAGTGCCACTCAAGAGACCCACTCTAAAAAGATGCTGTTGAGGCTCAAACTCCTAAAGGGTTCAAAGTCCTAATTGGCATGACGCTAGATATTACGGAGGTGTCACCCTTGTTACTTAATCAAAGTAAGAATTACATTGTAATAAATGCATTTTCGTTGATTGTTCCGCGTGTCAACTTTCAAATCCATCACCATAAAATAATTATCCCTTTAACTGGTTTGCCCGTACTCAGTACGGGCTACTGAAAGCTGGCTACAACTGGTTTGCCCACACGCTGTACGGGCACTGATATTTTCTTCTTCCCATCTTTTATTTGCACATATTTTTAATTCTCATTGTGAGATTATAAGTGCTAGTATTTTAAAGAGATGCAATTGGTCCATGGTACTGATGTACTTCTCATTTGGGATTTTTTTTGTGGTGAAGGCGGGAATTTTTCATTGAAGGTAGGAATTTAGATTCTTGAAAATATTCAATAAAGAACAGGGATTAACAAAGCAATATACAAATTGTTTTGCTTGAGAAAAAATGAAAATGGAAAAATAATCCCCCGAAAAAAAACCCGCCAATATTTTCTCTGTTCCTATTGCAATCAATATATAAGACTTAGTACTACACCATACTTGAAATTGTGTGTGCATATATATCTGCACACATACAAAATCCTCAACCGTTTGAAAAGGAAGGCATGAATATGATATCTTTTGTAAGTATGAGATAAATTCTTTTAAGATATATGAAACATTCTTCATAACATGCGGGGTGTACTTACAAAAAGCAAACACTTTTTATAATGTGTTCCACAATTATAAAATATAAAATAGTGTGAAAACACTTTAAAATTAAAATTTTTTTTTTTTTCATTTTCTCATTCTATTCTGTATTATGTTTAGTTATAGGCAACAAACAAATGTGCCCTTTTTTGAAACATTTTAGGCAAAAAAAATTGACCTCTCCACCATTCAAAGTTAACCTTTTAATTTCTAATCATTAGTGAGCCTACTTCAATTATTTCTTTTCATTCAAATCTTTTAGTCAAAACTACAACTGCCTGTATGAAAGCTCTTCAATTTAGATTATCGGATAAGATTTCATAATAACTAATAAAGGTCTCCCTCACAATATTTTACACCCCCATATCCAATGTTTAGATCAATAGTTGCATCTTTTGTGGAGGTGGGAGGCATGAGAAAAACGGTGAATAACAAAACAGATAGGGAGGGAGGGTTTAACAGGATTGCAGTTCCCATGTCAACGGAGATCCCCACCTCCTCCTGTCCCTGGGGAGGGCCGAGAGACCGTCAATATTTAAATGGAAAGTAAATGGAGAGGTGGAGTTTGGGGAAGTTTAAATGGAAAGTATCGGAGGGAGACATTGGGTCCCCATGTGCGTGGAAGAGCGCGGGATCTGAAACGTATCTCGAATATAGACGCAAATAATGTATTGAAATTAAGGAGATGGGATCCCTGTTCGAGGTGAACAGTTTTTTTCCTTACTTCCATGCTTTATCCTACTCTTCTGTCAATTGCTCTCTCTCTCTATATATATATTCCAATATTCAAAGATAATCTTATGTATATGTTACCATTAAAGTGTGAAGTACGTTATTTCATAGAATAAATAAGTATTTCATAAAATAACTAGATCAGTCAGTTTAAGTATATAAAATTATTGAATTCTACGATTTAACTAGGTATTCCAGCGTTTCTCAAACTGTGAGGCGCGCCCTCTAGAGGGGCGTGAACATATTAAAAATTCGAAAACAAAAGATTATTTTTGAAAAAATTAATTATTTATACTGAAAGTAATCAAACAAAATTCATTCACACGTAATAAAAAATAAAACACACATTTACCCTAATAAAATACACTTATAAATGTATCAGTAATATACACAATGTATTTTATAATTAATTTAACAATACTTAGCTAAGAACAAGTTTGATAATTACTAGTGACCCCATGGGCTTGTATTAATACTTATCTTGTAATTTTTTGTACGGTTTATAATTAATCTCATAACTGCCGATTAAAGGTTACAAGATTCGCTTCTTAATGTCACCGTTCACCACGTGGTCACGAGTATGTGATGTTTTTGGGGGAGAGGAGGGGAGGAATAAATAAGCAGATACTCTGAAATAAGTAAATCTTTTGCAAACATTGTTAAGGTCCTTTTATTGCATTTCAACAAAGCCTTCGGAATAATTTTATGGATATCAGTGCACAGAAAAGGCGTATATATACGTCCATAAAATTAATGCTTTGGCTGTGTGAGACGTTTATATACGCCGGTGGCACTTAAGAGATTAAAGTCGTATTTAAGGTTTAGCTTCAAGTTATAGTATTATAAAACTAAATACATTGTTATTGCATGGAGGGGGGTGCGATGAAAATGATGATTGAATATTGGATCGCGAATACTAAAAGTTTGAGAAGCACTGAGGTATTTTATTGAATAACGGTTACTTGATCATTAAAGTATGAAATACGACACTCGCGAAAGTTCTTTGAACCGGTTCTAACTGCTTTGGGAAGAATTTTCCCGATTAGGTAAAATAAAACAATTGTACTCTAGGTATCAGTTCAGTATATGCCAGCGAGAATTAATTTTCATGGAAGAAGTTTCAAATATTGACACAACGCTTCGATCTGTTGTAACAGCTCAAAGTTGTGGTACTGGACAAGGATTTAAAAAGTGCTCGTGTAAAAAAAGAAAAATTTTTAATAGTAAAAAGTGTGCTTGTGTGTGTGTGTGTTTCAAAAATAATAAACAGTTCAATCCAAAATGTCATCACAGAAATTCTTGATCTAATCAATAATGAAAAGTAAAAAAAAAGGTATCTCATAAAATTTAAATTAATATTTTCTTATATTTTTTTTTTTAAAAGTTTACACAATCTTTTTTATGAAGCAATGGTTTTCTTCACAGCATGTACGAGTATTTTTGTTGATAATGTTTAAATATTATCTGTTTTTGCAACATATACTTTTATTCCTCTTTCTGTTTACCTGATGTTAGCAATATGTGTAATAATAAATTATATCATCTGCTTTCCCTTATTATTTATCAATTATTATTCGAAAAAGAGATAAAAAATTTTTTCGAGAGATTTTAGCGATTTATGATCAATTAATCTATAAAATACCTTTGAAATCGTTTATTTTCTACTTTGACGATCTATTCTTAGTTATTTTATGGAATACCTAGGTAAAATAGGAAATTTTTCATCTATTATATTATTTAACTGACTTGTCTAGTTATTTCATGAAATTCCTAGTTACTCTATGAAATAACTGAATTATAAACTGTAACGGTAACATATATATAGATGATTACCTTATATATATATATATATATATATATTAGATCGGAATTTTTTTTTTCAGAATTTCAAAATTTACCTATGCGGAAAAGATGATCTGTGGTATCTAGATGAAGGAAAGGAAAAATGAACATTTTTATGTTCTGTCACAAGGAAAACGGACTTTAATTATTTGAGCTTCTTATGGTAAAAGTCAAGGTTATTTTTGTCAAGATGAAACAGGTATTTTAGTGTTTTTTAACATTTATTACGATGAGAGGATATACACTGAATAATTACAAGAAAAAAAGTATCAGAGTACATTTAACAACTTCCTGAGTAATACTTTAAATAAAACTGCGATAGAAAAAGACGGGGCAAGATTGGAACGGCCTGATTCGACGGTACGGGAGAGAGAGCTGTTTTATGAAATGTTGCAATGTACATTGTGCTATACCGGCACTTCTCCCGCAGGGTATGTCATACTTGTCTGACTTTTTTCAATGCTACTTCTAAACCTTTTTTGGAAAATGGATAGCTTCTCGTATAGCTCTCTTTAAGGTCATATCCTTTGAGGGCCTTAGCTTGTTTAGTTAAAACAGTACTCTGTATATAACCGATAGGAGTTATTCTTGCCATTCTGGAAAATTTCGCAAGTATTAGTGGTGGAATATTTATCGCTCGAACATTTATTTGTAGCTGCACATCCTGCATCTGGAAGATTCTACAGAAGTACGCTAGAGATTCTACTAAGATAATTTTATAGTTGGTTGAGACAATTTTCCGCAATTTTTGTAAATTTTGATTGAATGAAATACTTCGCATTATACCTATGTCTAGTTGTCAATTCGAGCTCTGGTGAGACTACCTATCATGTAGAGAAGCTAATGCACTATCAAAGCTCAAACCGCATTAGAATGGTATGAGAGAGGGGTATGTAGTGTTCATCTCATGTGTCAGCGATTTATCTACAAAGATTTTATCAGTTATAAGAACCTTTTAATATCATTTTAAGTATATAATTGTTAAAATTTGCTGGAATTCTCTTAAGGCTGGTGGAAACTTTCCAACGATCACACCCAATTAATCGTAACTCTTTAATTCGTAAGTACAAAAAATTCTTTTTGTAGTGTGTCCTTTCATCCTATTGTGTAGTTCAATTAATGTTTAAGCACTGTGTTTGTATATAAACTGTGAATAGAACTTAAGTTCAACTTTCAAAATGTTGTAAAAACGAACTACTGATTAGAATGACTTCAAATTTGAACTGAATGTACTTGAAGAAAAGGGAAAATGGTATAGCATAAAAAAAGTTCCATAGTGTATCAATAGATGCGGCTTTAGGCCGAAAGGACAATTTAAAACCGATTTGTCTCATTCATTGTGATAGAACTTTTCAGTTGAGGATGGACTTGCCACTTCATTGCCCAAACTGTTGAATCTGAAAGTCAATTTTTTCCGTCAAAAACCCTAAGCCAGTGTTTCTCAAAGTTTCAATATCCGCGACCCAATATTCAATGATAATTGTCATCGCGCCCCCTTTATACAATAACAATGCATTGAATTCAATAATACTATACTTTGACGCTAAAATTACGATATGACCTTAACCTCTCAAATGCCACCATTGTATATAAACGTCTCGCTCAGTCAAAGCGTTAATTTCCCAGGACGTATATATACGTCTTTCTGCAGTGTGAACCTTTCTCTGCACTTCTATTCATAAAAGTATTCCGAAGGCTTTGGAATGCAATAAAAGAACCTTGACACTGTTTGCGAATGATTTACTTATTTCAGATTATTTGCTTCTTTATTCCTTTCGCCCCCACCCCTATACATCACATACGCGCCCCTACGTTGAAAACCGTTGGTACTGGGAAGCGAATCGCGTAACTTTTAATCGGCATTTAAGGGTTAATTATAAACCGTACAAAAAATAATTATATAGAAAAGTGTTAATTTTTGCACATAATTTTGTATATGACAATCCCATGGAGTTATTGGCAATTATTGAACTTGCTCTTAGTATTGTTAAATTAATTATAAAATACATTGTGTAGCAATGATACATTTATAAGTGTAATATATCAATGTAAATGTGTATTTTATTTATTTTTTTGTCAGAATGTATTTTATTCGTTTACTTTGAGTAAATTAATAATTTTTAAAAATAGTCTTTTGTTTTTTTGACTTTTAATATGCTCGCACACCCCTTGTAGAGTTGTCACGCCCCCCAAGGGAGGCACGCCACACAGTTTGAGAAACGCTAGCCCTAAGCAATCGTGCACATTGAACAGTACAGTTGGTTTAATGTGCAACTCGTGCCAAAGTCGTCGTGATTCAATTCAAAATGTTACTTATGGCTGAAATCATTTTCATTATGCCACTCTATTGATACACTTTGGAGCTTTTTTTTTTTAGGCTATACCATTTTCTTCTTTTTCCGAGTTCAAATTTGAAGTCACTCCGATAAGTGTTTTTTTTAGCACTTTTAAATTGGGTCTTTTATAATCACCCTGTATATAAGTAATATTTTCTAAAGATTTTTTGCTTTGATGTTGCAGCAATAAATTTTTAGAAGAGTTAGAACCTTGTCTAGCCTAAAATCTTTTTTAAAAAGAATGATTTTAAATAATATTAGATAGTAAAAAAGAAGTTTTCAAAGAACATATAATGACACAAGGGGACCCATGGCAAACTATAACTACTTTTGAGATTTCGAAGTCATTTTTTTTGTATCTTTATCAAAATTATCTATAGTCAATCACACAAAGAAGATATTTTTAATAAAAAATTCCCGAACTATTCTTTTTAATTTCATAGGAATATAATGTATTGTATTCTCTGGTTTTTTAAAATATATATATTTAAGTATACAGGAAATTATTAAGCGGGTATAAAATAAATTATTTGTAACCTACTATTGCATCCTTAAATATGTTAGATGATTGGAGAAAAACTTTCCTTTTTTGTGTGACTAGTTCGTATTTGTAAAATCTTTTATTGAACCACGTTCAGTTAGGATGAAAACCTATTAAAATGTTGAACAGTGTTACAGTATATCAGATACACGTTGTGAATATAGGGATTTCATTGTAAACGTATGTGAACTCAAAACGAATAAACAGAGCGTAAAATTGAAAAAAAAATTATACATTAAAACTCGAATATATATATCCGTGAAATTCTAGAAAATGTTACGAAATTCATATACTTCACCCTCGAAGTCGAAAATAGAAAGAAAATCAGTTTTTCGAGTTTTCCGACAACCCCCATGTTTAGTCTGCGGGCCCATCTGGAAGTTATTTTTTTTAAAGATATCTTACGGGTTACATATTGCTCGCAGAGTTTACTCAACAATAGAATCAACTCCTTCGAAATTCGAAACGCTTGAAGCGAATCCGTATCCTCAGGTGTCGATGCTAAAAATATGTTTGAAGAAGTCGATATTTCCATTCCCACGAAGAATGCGATGTAATATCCAACGGAGATTATTTTTGAGGGAAAATACTTCTCAAGCGGAAAGAAATGAATGTTTGAGCTTCGTGAAGGATACGGGCATATTTCCCGTATCGTGGATACCATATTGCCTTATACAGGTTGAGTACAAATGATGGATCCCATTTAAAAAAAAACGTACTATCGGAATTACTGCAAATATTACAATAAGTGATGCATGAATGTATAGAGAAATACAGTAAGTTTTTTTTTTCTGTTACTAATGTTTGATGTGTGATCCTCTTGTTATATATATATATATACATGGTATAACCCTCTGACCGGAACACCCTTCTCTCAGACGGGAATAATTTGCTTTGATGCCCTGTAGATAACGCTGTGGTGTGATTTTAGGGGTGGGCTGCCTTGACATCTTCAGTTAGATTCCACCCAGTGAGAGGGACACGTGTTGGTACTTGGCGATTTTTTCAACTCACGATGTGTGCGATTTTTCTTATCTATCACCGCTTATCACACCGATATTCCTACAGTTTTTTCGTGTTTGGTATTATTATTTTTAATTATTTTTACATGAATATAAATAATTTCTAATCAGTTATTAAAAAAATACTATATTCACAATTCTTGTGATAAAAATATATTAATTTAGAGCGCCTCATAAAGACTTAAGTATTAAAAATTCTACTCAATTTCAGGAGCGATAAGGACATTTAAAACAGTCTTTAAGGTAAAAAAAAATTAAAAAAAAAATGCGTACTCGTCTGTCAGACAGATGTTTCTAAGAGCGGCAAAAAATTGATGCTCCGGCCAGAGGGTTAATTCAACTGAATTTTTTAATTAGATGTATAATGACTTTCCTGAATGATGTCATGTGAATACATCAGTGGCGTACATCAACCTCTCTTATGAGGTAAATTCTAAAAAACATGTAGACGAAAGGGCAGATGGTAATATCTATGGTAAAAATTTAAAACCAGTTGTCTTTGGGGGAAGGGGGGATAGAGCCCCAGCCTCTAGTGTATGCCTATGAATACATTGATGGCTAGAACTACATACTTACCCTAAGAGGAGAGCAGTTTATAACAGCCCTTTGTGCTTTACGCGAATTTAACTCTGGAAAACAACGCGTATTTAGATTTAGTTAATACGCGTTACTTAACTATTCAACTACATGTATTCCACTACTACCAATTCTATTTATTTGGGAGAGGTTTTCTACTTACATCTCTAGTTAAATTAGTAAAATAAAAGAGAGCTATTTATTTCTTATTTTGTTTTGCATTTTTACAGAAAATGCATTAATACCTTACTGTATTTTTATTGCTATTCAAAAATTCGACCAATAATATTATAGTTTTGTGCCTGTATTTGCATCATGAATCCCAAAATAACTTGTTTATTATTCCCTAATTCATCGTGATCGAAGCATTTTTAGTAAGTTATTTTTTTAATAATGCATTTAGAAATTTGACATCGTTAACTTCATCAAAGTACAACGCATTAAATGGGCAGCTCACATTGTCAGAATGGACGAAGACCGCACTACTAAAAAAGTCTTCAATGCTTAACCAATTGACACCAGGAGAAAAGGCAGGCAAAATCTAAGAAGGATTTATGGACCAGAAAAAGATCTCCAAGTTTTGAGAACTAAAAATTGGAGAACACGGAAGAAGCCTGGCCTGAAAAAGGCTTCTTGAAAAAGCTAATAGCCACCCTGCATGGTCGAGCCACTGAGGAAGATAGTAATATATTTAGAATATCTATTCATTATTTTAAATAGGATTTAGCTCATGATTACAAACAGAATAGGAGAAGGTTGGCTATAGTCATAAAACCTGATAAACCCATATTTATGTAAAATTCAAAACTGTCTTAAGTTAGCATATTGTTTATATTGCTGCAGAATCTATTTTTTAAAGTTTTCAATAATGTTTGATGCTTTTAATTTTTAGTTTTCAAATAATTTCTGTCTCTAGTAAAGATTATTAAAACTATATAAATAATAGTTCTACAAAATTAAAAGTACATTTATCCAAATGTCCATGCGAATCCACTTGATTTATATACCTTAAAGACACACCTTCCGGATATGAACAATGATCCTACACTCCTATATCGACAAAAAAAGCACATCCTACTTTTTTCCTTCTCCAAAAACGAAAATGTCTCTTAATAAATCAAAGCACCATACGCAATGCGATAAATCATCTTCATCGCACAATGCACATAGACTCGGCAAGAGTGAAGAGAAAAAACCGGAGTGATTGGGGGAGGGGATATCCTTTCTACGCAGCCGACTCTAATCTAGTAAGATAATGGGAATTTACTCAGACTCCTCTGTATTCGAATATCTTGCACTTCCCTTTCTGTGTTCTTCTTTGGGAAATACTTATCTTCCACGTCTTTGTCGATGGGGTGCTAATGAACTCGGGAAAACATCTTAACTTCATTATTTTGCAACATCAGATACGTTTGTCCTTGGGGGAAAGGCCCAAAGGGACAATCTATCACTTTTAGTATAAAACAATGCCTCGGTTGATTTCTTCTAGTTGCAGAACCTTCTAGAAAGACTCTTAGCTTGATTTTTGCACTTTTTTTGTGAGATGGAACAAAGAAATGAATACATTTTTTCCTTCTCTGGACTGGGTTATTTTTTTTATCTGAATGAGAGAGTGAGTTAGATTAACGCATACTATAATGCAGCACGAGAGCTATTTGCGTGGCTGACCTCGTAATTTTGAACCTTGGTCAATTGACGAGGATGACACTTGAGCGGGCACCTCCCTATCCTAACATTTACAACACATCAACGAGAGGATGCTTGAGCCTCGACAGATTTCACGTGAAAGGGTCCTTTTTGCACGACGGGTCTTCAGCGGCACTAGGTTCGAACTCATGACACACAAGCCGCGAGTCATTGATCTTGACGAGGAGGCTAACGCAGCAACTGTTTTTCAGCGAGAGAAAGTTATATTAACATCACACTATACAGCAACACGAGGGCTGTTTGCGACGAATCTCGTTCAAGAGATGCCAACGACATTTAAGCTGGCACCTCCCTATCCCAACTACCACACCAGACAACCCGGGTGGCCACAGTAGCCGGATGGTCAAGGTATCGGATCATGGCTGGCCTTGTCATGGCCTTGTAGGGGAGCGATGCACGTTAAATCTGTTGAGAGCTAAAATGTCCAATCGTTGGTGTGGTGTGGTAGTTAAGAGAGGGGGTTGACAGCTCAGGTGTCTTCCACGTCACTTGACCTTGGTTCAAAATTACGTGGTCCGTCGCTAAAAGCCCCAGTGTAGCTAATCAGTGCGACGTTAATATTCACTCACTCACCCACCCAGACCACCCGCAGAATAATGAGTCTTGAGATATTTAGCGTGTATCAGTCCTCTCTACACAACAGACCTTCAGAGGCACTAGAATTGGAACTCGTGACACTCAGGCCCCGAGTTCATGCCCATGAACTCTAGGCTACTGAGACCACTTTTTTTTCCTGAGAGAAAATGGGTGGAAAATAACCTTAAAAAATTACGCGTCCCTATCCCGAATAAGCGTTGTTATTGCAACAGGATTGTATTAAGAAAAAAAATTTAATTATTTTATGTGTTATAAAATACAGTCGGACATCTCTACATAACGAAGTCGCTAAATCCCGAAAAAAAGTTCGTTATATGGGAAATTCGTTATTTAGAGGTTCACCTTTCAGTTTTCTTTATAAGCCACATAAAACAAATTTTAAATTCATAAACACTATATAATCAGAAAAGTAATTATCCACATCTTTTTGTAGATTAATATACATTTGTTTTATACATCTTACCTATTAAAAAGAAAGAAAGAAAAACCGCAAGGAAAGTTTCTTGTCGCCTTTATCCAATTCCTGAAGAATTAAATGTTTTTATTTGATGCTCAAGAACTTACATTTTAATATTTTCTAGCTACAAGAAACGAAGCTACTAGTGCAACTGATAAACACTACAAATGACGGAGACTAGTTCAATTGCACGGGGAGGCGAGACAACTCCACTGAGGGTGAAAGGGAATATCAAAGATGTTTATAGTGAACTGGACAATGGGGGCTAAAGGTTGCACTTCTTGGATGAAAGGCCTAGAATTCTATTGCTCTGGGCGTGTTAGGTATCTAATTAAACCAGGTCAAGGTTTATGACCACCATAAAGTGTGTTAAAAGAGAGAATAACTTGAAATCTCCAGAAGTGCTTTAAAAATAGGGAAAAAAATTGAATTACAAGAAAAAAAAGTTCGTTATATAGAAAATGCACCTCGCTATAGAGAGGTTATTTTATGAAGAAAATCGTGAAATGTTCTTGGTTAAAGGAAAAAGTTCACTATATAGAAAAATTCGCAATATAGAGGTTCATAATATGGAGGTCCGACTGTATAAGATAAAAATTATTGTCTATTGTCTATAGTTATAGATTTAATATATGGGATAAAGTAATACGAGGTAGGATTCAAAAGTTCTCGGACTGAGAGCCTGTAACGTGAAAATTTTGGCAGTAGAGCGACTGCGATAACACTTTTGTGTCACTGCATTCTTCCCCTTTTCTTAAAAGGTTTGCCCCAAATCACGTGATCAGTGGCTTGCTACGGCGGCGTATTTTGTAGTGGATGTACAGTCGAAACTCTATATAATGAACCTCTATATTGCGAATTTTTCTATATAGCGAACTTCTTCCTGAAACCTTGAACATTTCACGATTTTCTTCGTAAAATTATCTCTCTATAGCGCGAAGTGCATTTTCTATATAACGAACTTTTCTTCTGTGATTACATTTTTTTTCTCCCTATTTTCAAAGTATTTCTGAACATTTCAAGTTAATCTCTTCTTAACACATTTTATGGTGGACATAAATCTTGTGAATTAATTATATTAAATCCAAACTCACCAAGAGCAATAGAGTTCCACCTTTAAACTCCATTGTCTAGTTCACTAGAGCCATCTTCGATATCCCCTTTCACACTCAGTGGAGTTGTCCCGTATCCCCGTGTTCTAGTTATAAAATAATGTATGCTTAATATTACTTGTATACTTTAAATTAGAAAATGTCCTTAAAATTCATCAATTTTAATATAAAATTATTTTCTTAATATTGGAAATGCAGTGTATTCTTCGACATTCTTCTTTTTTTGTTTTCCTTGCAGTTTTTCTTTCTTTCTTTTTCTTTTTTTTTGATGGATAAGGTATACAAAATAAACATATGTTAATTTAAAAAAAAGGTGTGAATAATTACTTTGTTTAATATATAGTGTTTACGAATTTAAAATTTGTTTTATGTGGTTCATAAAGTATATTAAAAGATGAAACTCTATATAACGAGTTTTCCATCTAACGAACTTTTTTCCGGGATTTAGCGACTTCTTTATGTAGAGGTCCGACTGTATTTAGTAGCTGGCGAGTGAATGTGAAATTGCATTTTTTGAGCAGAGAATAACGTAAAAATTTTGTGTTGGCTTGGAAAAGAGTGTTACGGAGACTTACGAAATGTCGAAGCATGTTTAAGGCAGTGATACATTTTTGCGAACGCAAGATTTTGAGTGACATCGACGTTTCAGAGAAAGCAAGGAAAGACGACGAACGGTCTAGACGTCCATAGACTTCCTGCACCACTGAAAAAATTCGAAGTCTTTTGCGGAGGTATGTAAGAAAATGCTTCAAACAACACGAAAGGGGGGAAATGAAAACAACTGTTTTTCCACATCCTTCTTTACTTCCCTGATTTCGCTTCCTGAAACTTCAGCATACTTCTTGAGCTGGCACGTCGCTTGCAGGGTCGTCAATTTTAATCTGCAGATAAAGTTAAAAGTGCATCACAGCCTGAATTAAAGGACATGGCTAAAAATGAAGGAAAATCCAGGAATGTTTCAATAAACTTTACAAGGGATGGCAAAAGTGTGTTGTGCTTCTCAAGAGTCTTATTTCGAAGGAGAATGTGTTTCAGCAACTTAACTGGTAATATTTTTTAAGTTATGAAAACTAAAGAAACTAAAATGAGAGAGAGAGAGAGAGAGAGAAACTATAGAAACTAAATAATACGAAAAAAACTGAGCAAACGAAACACTTGGTTTAAGTTTCATTTCGAAATTTAAGGTATCCGACTATCCTAACATCATGATTTTTTTTAAAAAATTGACAAATTTGTTTTATGATTTTGCTTTATAGACCATCTTGTTAGCTTAGTAAAAATACCAAGCTTTTTGCTTTCCATTCACTATTACAAAAACTACAAGTGTTTTAACTAAAGAAGATGCCATAACTTTACACAAGATGTGTCAAACTTTAAAATGCGTTTTGCTCAAAATGCGTTTTTTTCGAAAAACTCAAACGCGGACAGCGATTGCTGAAAAAGTTTTGAAAATAATTTAATGAAACTTTTTGTAAATGTTTTGTAAAACAGTAGAAGTGTTTTGTTCTTCAGATTTATCAATCACTGTATTATTTTAAAATTTACACACTTATACGCTTTTGCAAAACAACAGTTTTACGAGCAACGTAGTCGGATGCCTGAAAAGAAAATAATTTAAACTGACTAGTACTATTAATTATTAGGAAGTTCGAATCCTTACAATTTATGCCTATACTTTTATAATCGTATGTACATCCATTGTGTTATACGTAAAACAACAACTAAAAAGATTTTTGTTGATTATTCAAAAAAACGAAAAGCAAATACCTTTGTCCACTTGTTTCTCAATGCAACAAGCTCCATGACAAAATGTTGGGAAGGTAACTTTTCCCTGCACAAAACAAACCGCAAGATAGCGGCATTCTTCAACCCCACATTCTACTCCACTTTACTGTGGCAGCCAATCACAGGGGCTTTTATGACACCCCAAACAATTTTATCATGCGAGACATAGCAGAAAGCGCAAAAATTCGTTTCCCAGCATCGAATGAGGAAAACAAAGCACTGCATTTATTACGCATAAACTCCAGACAGGTAAGTAGCCAAAAGCTATATCACAGTTCACTGGAGTTGGCATTCGTATAAAATATGCTGGCGTCTAGGTATATATAAGAAAAGGCAACTCTATATATCCCCAATTCGCTTTCAGATGGTGTCAAATTGGACCTGTTTCCATGACAACAGCCCACTTGGTCGTTGCCAGGAGTCCATACACTTTAAATCACTGATAACCCATTTATGAAAGTGCATCCAGGGCTGGTAACCCGTTCCTGGATGTGCTTTTTTGTTGTTGGCTGTTTTTGCTTTTGCTCTTTTGGCATCAGAATAGATCTGGTCGCCAACGGTTTGCGGCGTCTCGATCCTCGTGGGAAAAGGGCTCTCCTTTCTCATCTGGCGAAAAGAGGGGGTTGTCCCCAGCAATTTTAGTCTCGGATGAGGGTAATAAGCTTTTGTGTTCTTTAGGGGCCTCCAGGAGGGAGAATTCTTCTTGCGTAGGTGGATGTGTTTTCGTTTGCTGCTCGGCATAACGAGATTTTATGTAGTGTACTTCCTTAAAATTAGGAAAGAACGCCCATAAGGGTGGGGGTGCGCTCGCAAGCAAGCGATTTTTCCATGTAAAGAACGAATTAAGAAGAGGAAAGTGAAGTAAAGTGGTGATTATGTTTGTGGTTGGGAGAAATATTGGCGCGTGTTTGGAACACAAGGAAAGTTGGTCGAACTCATCGAATAAAAAGGGATAAGAAATTCTGTTTGTTTTTAGGTGTAAGTAAAACAGTGAATTTATTTTTAAGTATCAGGGATTCTGTAGTCTCTTGGACGATCAAGGGCTGTTTTCTAAAATAATTCCCATTTCGCAAAAGAAAATTGCAGACATACTTGTATTAGTTTTTCATTCGATTTTAACAAATATTACACGCCATTGACAATCAGTTATATTTAAATCAAATTATATAATTTGGATAAATTGCCTAAATTAAAACATTTCAATACTTCGAGGACGTATTAGTGTGTTATTGCTGTTATACAATTACACGACCCCTTTATTTTTTCCATTCGAAAAGTGCCTTTTTATTTATCAGAACTTAAAAGAAATGTAAAATAAGAGCAGCTTGTCAAATGGTTTATTAGCAAAATTCAGCAATTTTTGATACATTCAATTTGAATATCTTAAATACGATCTTACTAAGCAATAGATATAATAAAAATACCTTCTCATATCGTGAGGAGCGAGATTGCTTAGTGGTTACTGTCGCTAACTCGTAACCAGAGTGTCATCCGTTCGAGCCCTAGTACCACTGAAGAACCGCCATGTAGAGGGTCTGATGCGTATTAAATTTGTCGCGATTCAAAGTCCTAGCATTGGCATGAAGGGAGCCGAAACTTTTTGTCACCTGCATGGTGCTCAAGACTATGGCTAACGGTCGTGATAAATTTCGTGTGCCTCGATCTGGCACATGCCGATCAGGTGATATAAGTAACAACAACAAAAATGTGCACAAAGAATTTTTATGAAGATACAATTTTTGTACCCAAAAAACAAAAAAATTAGAAAGCTAATGCTTAAAAATAAATTTATTTGAATATATTTTAATAAAATACTTTCCAGTCTCCAATTTTTTTCTTCATAATGTTAAGTTTTCTTCTTTTGACTTCAATGTTTTCTTCATTAATGTTATAAGCCGTAATAAATTACAATATTATATGTCACACAAAATAAAATTTATTTTGTCACATGAAAGCATTATGCAGCATGATAAATAAGAATCTAAATTCGTATTGTTTACTATAAAAATATTTAAACACTTCTCATGTCCTTTGTTTTTACAGTCAGTTTTAAGCAGAACGAAAACTCAAGCTACGTTATTATAAAATAATTTAAGGAATTTAATACTTTTTTATAAAAATTTCATTTGCATTTTTTTAATAAAGGCTAACGGATCGTATATAAAACATTTATGCAATAACTCCTCTTATATATATTCCTATTTTATTCACATTATAACTTTTTTCCAATGAAAAAAGACACGTTGAAACTCTAACATGGCATCTGAACTTATTTAAGGTATTCGAATATGTTCGGAACCGTGATTTTAAAAAGTGTGTATAAATGGATAATTTTCATGATATTTAGTGCCACTTAGATTGAAATAAATGTATAAAATTGTTTTAAGGACATTTTGACAAAAAAAATTAATTTAAATACAATATTTCCGCAAAAAATTAACTTAGAAAAACCTTTTTTTCAAATGTTCTCCTTTTGTGAAAAATGCTTCTATTATAATGATATTTTGCCTGTATATAGCTCAGACCTCTGTACAGAGGCTCCACAATGAGTTTTGAAAAATTCACATTATTTGCAGAGTTACTACCAACTGAAATACTTATTGGTGTATTTTTCTTAAAATTGCTCCCCTCTGTTGTCGTAAAACATGGATTAACCCACTTCTAAGTGACGCAAAATAAATAAGCAAAAGCACATGCAAAATAATATTATAATAGAAGCATTTTTCACAAAGGGAGACTGTTTGAAAATGGGTCATTCTATGTTCCTTTTTTGCCAAAATATTGTACTTAAATAATGTTTTATTGTCATACTATTCTTAAAACAGTTTTATATGTATTTTATAATCTAAGCGACACTAAATATCATAAATACTATTCATTTACACGCTTTTGCAAAATCACGGTTCCGAACATAGTCGGATACCTTAAAAGGATAATCAATTTCATACTAAGCAATTTATATGTATAACGCAATATCCGGATTACTTTTCAAATAATTAAAAAAAGAATTTAAAAAGAATCTTGTATTAAATAAATGATATAAATACGGTTTTTATCTTAAGCTGTAGAATAAATAATGCAATGAATTTAGATATAAAGTAAAAAAAAATATTAATATACTTCATTACGTAGGAATAAATTACTCTGAAGTTTCTCTAGCAAAAAATATATGTAAAATATTTTTTTTTTAAAAAAACAATATATATTTAAATAAATTTTCATGCATTTAGAGCATATAAATTAAATATAATCCCATATAGACCAAATATAATAAGAATATGTAGACACGAAGATTATTTCAATATGGGCTTGCTATATTCTAATAAATAATTCACGCGCCATATTACACACTGCCAAAACATTTTTATATTTCAAGTTATGCTAATGCGAGTTTGTGAAATGTTTTCCGTGACATGCAGGCTATTTTGTTTAATCTTTCTAAATCCACTAAGGCTCAAACAGTAACCACATTATCTAATATAAAGCACAACAAAACAAATAAAAACAATTTTAAAAAAGTAATCTAACTTAATTTCAAAATAAAGAAATTTAAGAATAATGCTTATTTTCATATGCAGATCAATTTCTTTTCTTTTATTCACTTAAAATTTATTCCATGTTTTGTGGATATTTTACTGAAATATTGTAGTATTACTTAACAAGTAATACAAAAAAAAAATTTTTTTGAAGTCAATTCCTACTTAGATAAAAAAAGAAATTTTTTATTTTAGCTACTTTTTATTAAATAGTTACAATTAATATAAATATGTATATACATAGGACAGAATCACAACATTAAGTGGTATTTAATTTTTATTCGTTATCATTAAAGTATCGTATTGTCATCCAAAACAATCGTGTGTATAAAATTTCAGTTCAAATGAATGCTTTAAAACGCGTGGGGGAAAAAAAAAACCTTTTCAAGTTTTGACACAAAACGCCAAAAGGGTCGCTAAGTCGCCAAAAATGATGCCAAAGTGGCTGTATTTGTAATTCTTTAAATAATTAAGCTTTAATCAATTAATTTTTATTAATTATAATTAAATTATTGTATTGTCATCCAAAATAATCATGTATATAAAATTTGAGCTCAATTGAGAGCTGTAGAATGTATTTTACTAAGGATTGAAAATTCCACCAAGATAAATAAATAAATAAATATATAGAGTGTGAGTTAATAGTGTAGGAATTGAATAAAAATGTAGCTCCGGTAGAGCTGAATCATCTTCATCTCACACTCGTGGTCAACTTTGTCGACTCCTAGTGCTACTGAAGACCTATCGTATAGAAAAGCAGATGCAGATTTAAATCAGTGGGGACTCAAAATCCTTACGTTGGTGGGGGTGTGGAAGTTTTAAGAGGGAAATTCTAGCTGAGGTGTCGTTTTTGTCACTTGATCAAAGCTACGAGGTCTGTCATCAAAAGCTCTAATGTAGCATAGAAATACGACGCTAATAGACAATAAATGTATTCAAAATGTTGAAGGATCATAATTAGAGGTCTATTTTTCAATTCCTACTATTAGCTCACACTCTCTATTTATTTATTTATCTCTTGGTGGAATTTTCAATCGTTAATAAAATACATTTTAAAGTGCTTAATTGAGCAGAAATTTTAAAAACATGATTATTTTGGATGACAGTACAGTATAATTTAATTATAATTAATAAATATTAATTCTTTAAAACTAATTATTTAATGAATTACAAATACAACCACGTTGACATCATTTTTGGCGACTTAGCGACCCTTTTGGCGACTTGTGTCAAAACTTGAAAAGGTTTTTTTTCTCTTTGAGGTGACTGACTGCATTCGAAGTGTTTGTTTTGAAAAAAGAGTATAAATGGATAATTTTTTTGATATCTCGTACCTAGAATATATAAATGAAATTGTTTTACGAATATTATTTCATGAAAAAGTTATTTAAACGCTACTTTTTGGCAAAGAATGAAGAAAAACTGATATATATTCAAAGCATTCTCTTTTTATGAAAACTGCTTCTATAACAATAATATTTTAACAATATTATTCACAGCAATATAACAATAATAAATATAGCTAGAACTTTAATACCTGGGTTGAATTAAAGTTTTTGAAATACATATTACAGAAGTTGATTTTTGCATATTTAATTATATCAGAGTAGAAGTTTTAACATAAAAAAAACCTGTTATTATTTCAATTATTCTAACTCAAAAAATAGTGCGAATGTTTCATAAATTTCGGTTCAACCTTGGTATAGATTGTCCTAGCTATAAATAGGTAAATAATCATTATTAAAATAAGTCATTTTTTTCTCTTTTTTTTTGCTTCAAAATTGTATCTAAATAATTGTTTATTATATTATTCTTACAAAAATTTGATATGGATATTCTAATTCAAGTGACTCTAAACATCAAAAATATTATTTATTTAGACAATTTTTCAAAATCAAGGTTCTCATCATAGTCAGATACTTTAATGCTATGTGTGAATAGAATACAAATAACTTTAAATCAAGTTAAAATAAAAGCTTCTTAAATTAAAGAGAAATTCTTTATTTTTTTGCATTTGTGCTTTTAAAGAACTTAAAAAAAAAAGGAAAGACAAAAAGATTATTATGATCTTTTCCTAAATAGAGGAAATGACTGTGAAAACTTTTAAGAACAGAAATAACACAAAAAACGGCAGTAAAAATTTTTTTTTTAGAACAAAATAAACAAAAATGAATTAAACATAAATAAAATCGTCCCCTTTCATGCCACAACTGAAAGAAAAAAAACTTTTTAAATGGGTAGTTGTGAAAAACGTCCAAACACAGGACGTGAAAAAAAAGAGAGAAATAATACCGAGGGCATTTAAAAAAAAATTCCTCTTCTATCTCCTAGAGCTTCCTTCTTTCTTTTGTACGGATACTGTCATTTTATTTCGGACCATCCTCTTTTTTTTTCCTTTCTTATTCCATTCGGTCAAAGTGTCTACTAACGTTGATGTTTGGAGTGAAAGCAGAATGGTGCCTGGTCAAAACGAGTTCGAAAAAAAAAGAAGAAACCGAAGTGAAAGAAAGAAAAATAAACTTCTTAAGTAAACTGCCTTTGAGAAATATATGGAAAAGAGATTTTTTTCCCTTTTCTTTTCTTGAGTTATTTCATGGCATGAGAAAGTACCGAATGTGAAATGGAAATGTTGAGTTATTTTTAGGTAAGGGGCAGTAAAATAGAGCACAAGAGAGAAGTATTCCAAATGATTTAAAAGAAGACCCTGAGGGATCGTTTGGTGATCATCTGAATAAAATAAATACTGTATACAATGGAAAAAGCGGTACTATTTTTTCTCAAGAGTAGAAAAGCAGGGAGATTTAAATATTTGAGTCACTTTACATTCTAAACAGGTCCTCTGGTGGCTTAGAGGTAGCATGCCCGGTTTGTTAAGGTTGCGAGTTCGACCCCTGCTGTAGTCAATAGATTTTTTGGATGCAGAATCGTAGGGACGCATGTCATATGATTATATGGCATGCACAAGATCCCTTGAGTATCAATTTGGCTCTGGTACTTTCGGTAAAAATCAGCATTCAACGAGAGATTGAATTAAATTAATTCAAGCGTCTAGATTTGGTAGCGAGATCCGTTACTAGGTGGTGTCATCACCGAAGTGGATCTCACATTTGGAGAACTGCCGTGTCTGCAAAGGCTTGATTGCTAATATGCGGTCCAACGGGGAAAAAACAGGGCTTTTAGTTCTGTATTTTCTGTTACATTTTTATATTGATTTATTTAACGACGAATTTAATTACCTTTCGATTTGTAGTTAAGATTTTCCTCCCTACCATTTATAGTAAGATAATAAATCAGTAAGCATAAAATATAATACCTTACTAGCCGTTACCTACCCTCTTCGTTGGGTATTTCATGACATTGTGTATGGCTATATGTTGTTTTTAAATGATTTACATCTAAGCCCTAAAATTTAGATTTAGCTTTCAATTTTTTTGAAAAACATTCGTATAACCTTCATCTCTTGATTAAACACAAATGACTTGAATTTATCAAACAGAAGTATACTTATCTTTTACCCCTCACCAGAGTCAGAGTCGATTTCTATTCTTAACGCATATCTGTACAACAGAAGAAACATGCTTGACAAATTTTTATTTCTTAAGTCTAACAACTCAGAAACGCTATTTTTTCATGATAAAAAAAAATCCTGCAACTTCCCTTGAAAGTCGATTTCCATAAACCCTATTTTTAGTGAATCTCTGCTCAACAAATGAAACATTTTGACGAAATTTTAATATATAAGACTTATAGTTCAAAATCGGATTCTTTAAAATCTATAACGACCTCCGTAGTCCCCCAAAGAAAAAAAAACTTGCTTACTAAATCTTGTATCTTTTGGTTTAATGACTTCGGAGATCTCGTATGCAGTGAGTGAGTTGCTATTCTCCCTTATAAATAAAGATAATCTAAAGCAAAAAAAAAAGTTAATGTGTTTGTTTATGTCAATATTTCAACAAAGAAAATTTTCTCTTCAAGTTTTTATTCGATCTAAGTAATACTCACATAAAAAAAAATATTATTAAACTATTATAGTTGAAACATTCGGTCTTCCAATGGGTGAATTTTTAAAATAAAGCTCTAAAGGAAAGAACATTGTCTTTTTCTTATGTCCAATCCGGTGCAAGACATATTAAAAAAATGCATGATTTCTTAAACATGATCAACTTTTAATAATCCATAAATAGTTATAAAAATTATAAATAATTATAATATTTTTACTATAATATTTTTAATTTCTAATTATTTATAAATAATTTCAATAAAATTTCAAAAGAACGCCTTTTTGCGAAAAAAAGAAACTTATTCTGCTGAAAATGTAAACGACTAAGAAAAATGATCTTCGAAACAGCTTCACATGACGTAATATGTGCCATAACTGTGTCTAGTGGTTTATCTTGCCTGGTCTCCCTTCTATAAGGAAAAAAAAAATCGAAAACTCTCTCATTCATTAAGTATTAAAAATTTGTATAAAATCTATTAACCGACATATTCTCCGCTGCTTTATTAAAAATGGCTAAAAATTCATACTTTAAATTTTATCTGAAATCCCTAAGAAATGACTGTAAATAGTATCAAATTATTCAGAATTTTAAGTTATTTAGTTGTGAAGCCACTATTTCTATCTCTCGCGTAAGACTTTCAAATTATGGTTTCATTCTTGACATGTCTGGAGGCCAAACGATTTTGATACTGTCGTGAGTCGCCATTATACTTCGCACTTTTTAGAATACAAAATCTTTCGATAACCTTAAAATGGTGGGAAAAAGATAGATATATTCTATTTAAAATCTCTTCAAGAAAAAAGTTGCTTTGAATATATTTTTTGTGTGTGTTTGGAGCATAGATAGTATTTAAAATATTTTTATTTTATGTGATTAATAAGAAATAATGCGTGGATGTTTGATTAAGAAAATCTTCTGAGAATAATTATATTTCAATCACAGAATAAAGCTTTACTAAAAAAAATTCAATTCTCGTATTATGCTGGGTGTTTTGATTAATAGCAAATCGAAACTAACGAATCGTGCACAAATACTCTGAGCAGATTTATTATAAAAGATTAGTATATATTTTGGAGCTTTACATCGACAACGCGCGGCAAAGTCAGTGCTGTTCGAATGCACTGGGAATCCTCTTCATTCTCCAACAATGAACCAAACACTTATACAGAAAATAGACTTGTTGGTTGAATTAAATTATATATAATGTAAATTTTTTACTAGATGAATGAAAAAAATTCCATTGGCTTACCAGGTTACGCTATTCACTATATTGTAAAATTGTTTAATGTATCCGACTACGTTCGGAACCGCGATTTTAAAAAAGGGCATAAATGGATGATAATTTTCAAGATATTTAGTGTCACTTAGATTAGAATACATATATAAAATTGTTTTAAGGACACTTTGACAAAAAATGATTTAAATACATTATATTTTGGCTAAAAATTAACTTAGAATAATCTTTTTCAAAATGTTCTCCTTTGTGGAAAATGTTTCGATTATAAAAATATTTTGTTTGTATATAACTCAGACCCTTCTACAGTGGCTTAACTAGAAGTTTTGAAAAATTCACGATATTTTCAGAGTTACAACCTTTTGAAATAATTATCGGCGTTTTTTTCTTAAAATTGCTCCCCTCTGTTGTCGTAAAACATAGATAAACCCACTTCTAAGTTATATATTTCAAAAATTCTAGTTGAGCCTCTGTAGAGAGATCTGAGCTATATACAGGCAAAATATTATACTATTATAATCGAAACATTTTTCACAAAAGAGAACGTTTTCAAAAAAGATTATTCTAAATTAATTTTTAGCCAAAATAATGTATTTAAATAAATTTTTTTGTCGAAATGTCCTTAAAACAATTTTATACGTGTATTCTAATCCAAGTGACACTAAATATTATGAAAATTATCCATTTATGCGCTTTTGCAAAATCACGGTTTCGAACGTAGGCGGATACCTTCAACATTCCAAAAGGTTCGAAACCGAATGCCAAGTATTATACTATGAATCAAGTATTGTTTAAGGAAATATTTGAAACACAATGACAAAAAAGCAATAATCAGTAATATTTTAAATATAAATAATTTGTTTTCCTTCTCATCATTTCCTTATGTTGTCGTAACTTATAACTATATGTTGACAATATTCTCGTTTGTTCTATTATTCCTTAAAATTTATACTATTTAATTACCTCCAAAATACCTTTTTTTATAAACTAGAACATAAACAAAGTAAGAGACAAGAGACAAACACGTAGTAATAGATATCACATGTATCGCTTTCTCTAATATATTTAGTATTTAATATACGAGCCAATGAAGATTTGGTTTATTTTAGAAGAAAAGTATTTCATTTTCAAAATCTTACTAGCATATTTTCTTTCAAAACACCATTTTTAAAGACGTACTTAGGCGTTGAAATGTAATTTTTTGTTTCAATTATAAGTAGTATTCGAAATTTTTTTATACGAGTAAGGTTGATAACGAATACACAGGAAAAAGTAATTTTCTTAAATATTAGGACATCATATGAAGAGAAACTGTGATTAAGATACAAATGATACAGATAAGAATACGTTTGGTAGATGTATTTACATTATTCTATATTTAGGAGAAATATGAGGTTAGTATTACTCAGCGTTGTTCGAATAATTATGTAAGCTCCCTGTGAAAATGTACTCTGTTAATTTCCTTTTCTCCCCGTTTTCAGCAAAATTAGAAATACATTCGAATTTGCATTTATTGATGCTTTTAAAACAAAAAATCTAGAAAAGTCTCAAGAAGAATTCCAATTTCTATTCCTCCTTTAATCAAATGCACTTTGCTGTGGCCAACTTTTGCTTTTTATAGAAACTTATTTTTGAAAAGTACATATTTGTCAACAGTAATAACTCACACAGGTGAACAGAATACACTTGAATATAAAAGCACATGTATAATATAAGATTTTTTTTTTTTAATTTTGGAAATTTTTTAAAATGTATTAATATTTGAAAAATTTTTGAAAAATTTTAATACCTGTAATTTTTTTAAAGAATTTTAGTATTTGAAAACTTTTACTCAATTATCAAACTTGAAATTTTATCTAAATTTTATAACTGGAACAATAAGTACAAGAATAATGGCAGTTTTGAATTCAAAGGAGCACACGTGATTGCATTTATCATGTGACTTCCCTGAATTTAGCAAATTACATTTCTCTTTCTTGAAAGAGGAAAAAAAGGTTGAGTTGTGAAACTTAATTTCATATTTTAATTCTTTTCAATTTCAAATGTATGTGAATTTATATAATGCACAGCCTGATTCTTATAATGGTAAAATCTACAGCATTCGGCCTTATTTGAGTTTTTCATTGACCCTGAAAGTTATGTTTGAATTTGAAAACTGAAATGAGCTTTAGAAATAATAGAAATATAACGGACACACACACACACACAATTTAAAACTAATATTATAATGTTATGATTGTTATAATTAGTTTTAGTGTTATCTTTTTTTTTATTTTTATTTTTATTTTCTCTATAGCCCAATATTATAGACCAATACAGGTAAAAATCGGTTGGTTTGGAAACAATGTGTGTTTAAACTTGCAATCTTAGCTTCTAAGAGAGAGGCCAAGGTACTACTCTGACTAACTTATTTTTGACGTATACTGTTTGATTTATAACAATTATATGTATATGTTATAGTTAATTAATCTTTACTATAGAGACTGAAATCACACACATTAAAATACTAAAGATAAATGAAACATACAAAAACAGATATTGTAATTTCAAAATGATATCAGGATATAAAAGTACGGATGCTGCAGTATTATAACAATGCTGACATATGAAAAGACAGCTCATATATAAAAAATGTATATAAAAGAGGAGTTTAACAAGTCTTCTGGCTTGGAAACCTTTTATATAATACTGAGGGAAACCCTATTGAACATAATGGATAGAATTTCTAAATCCATTACAAGAAAAAGGTAATTAACCTAAAATTGCATTCAGAAATACATAGCCCACCCTAAATCCGTGTACAATAAACAAGATATATTGCCAGATTCTGGACCCAAATACAAATTCAAAGCATAATATTAGCTAAATTGTATTACTTAGCAAAAAAAATATAAAATTAAAAGGACTGGATTAATTATATAGTACATGTGTAAAGATAAATACTACAGTTAGACTAGAATATATTTGTATTTTTCGCTAAAATATTACTATAGTTAAAACAAACCAAGGGAATACATAATTTTGACTGTTTAATTGGAATAAGTATAGATAACTATAAGCATTTCTAACTAGTAAAAATGATAAAACTTATAATAATAAACTATTTATCTTCTACAGAATTTAACCCGTACTATTTAGAATTTATTTATACAAATAACTATTAATAAAATTGATTGCATATTTTTGAATAAAACGGTTTTTATATATATATATTAAAATTTTTATAATTTTTTATTCTCCTCTCTCTCTTTATATATATATATATATATATCTTATATAAAGTAGTATAATATTTTATTTAGTAATAATTTTTTAATTATTTTTTTATCAATAACTCTTGTACTATATCTCACCCGAGACAGAGAAAATTTTAATCATATTGAATCAGAATTTATTTGGTTACCAACCTCATTTATGTGATATATTGTCAAGTTTTCTCATTTAAACAGATAACTAAGAGTAGTACTCATAAGCTAAATCAGACAATTTGTCCAAATTCATACGAACACATAATATCCGTAATTATGTCTTTGAAGAGCTCTTTTCTGTGTGTGTACGGGAAACAGCACCATCAAATTTCAAGGATCAATTTATCTAATAAATGTATTTTGCTCGACATATTCTAACCGATTATTTTACTTATTTATCTTAATGTGTTTATCGAATAGTAATGTCAGGAAGCAATGTAACATCAAATGATGCCAAATTACAGTCGCATGAAGCTAAATAACCAATTACTGTTGGTTCGAAATCTACTCGAATGATCTGCTTATTCTTAACGTTGATTTTTATTAACGATTTACATAAATCATTCATTACGATTGTTGTTTTATGTTGTGTTTCACATAAGTTTTAGTGTATTCACATGGGAAATTTAAATGTTAAATACAATTCCTGTATATACATAATATATTTCTATGTTCTTGATTTCTTTTTTGGAAAAATGTGTTTATCAATATCGTTAAATAAATATTGCATTTATACATTTACTTGTGCGACTCACAATTGTTTGTAAGAAAATAAGGATAAGAAAGGTTGTTCATAGTTTTTTTATTGCCAAGCATAGAGTAATTTGTTTTTAATTAACTGGTTGATTAATTATTCGTTTTCTAATTAATTGACTGATCAATTGAACATTTCTAATGAAACAATGCGTGTTTTTAAGCAGTTCTCTTTTCATTAATTTATGAATAACAGTTCAAATTTGAAGATGTCTATTACTTGAAGTGAAGACTAAAATAAAGGAGGAAGTCAGGAATTGAAATACAGTGAAATACGTTTAATGCGAAAACGCTTAAGACGAAATAATACTACCAACACACTACTATGTGTTTTCACACATTTTTCCCCTCTTAACACGAAACGAAAATCGCATAACACAAAAAGGTTTCGCTTCTGGGAATGAACAAAATACGGAATACACCACCAGCGTGGACCGCGTGAAAGGGAGCACATGTTTGCCAATTCAACGCGTACGACACATGCGAAATCTGGGTTGCCAACTTGGTGAGTTATCTTGAAAGTTGGTATTATTGCAATAGTGTATAATGAATTTATTACAGCGTCACGTAAAACTTTTTTTATATGTATGGAGAAAAAATACACACAGAATAAGAATAATTTTCGACATTTTTTTCATGCATGTTTTTACCCAAAATATGCGTCTGTTGTTTGAATAAGAATTAAGCTCATATTTGTTTTGGCAATTATGAACAATTTTATTTATCAGATTCTATGCTTTGGCATTAAGTCCTAGCTTCTTAATTCGTAGTTGTTTTTGTAAAGATATGATGTGAAATGGATTTTATACCTTGGTACTTAATAGCCCTTTTCGAAACAGTCAAAAATTAGTGTGATTTTAAAATTGGATTACTTTTTAAAGCAAGTTCTTGCCTACCATTGTAACTCTAACAAGAAAAATAGATGTTAAATATAAAATATGTTAACGTTGGTTAGAATGTATAATTTTCTAGGGTCTCAATTTATTTAATAGCAAATTTTTTTCTTTCTTATTTGAGCTTTTTAACTGTTCTTTTTTCTGCTAGTTCAGACTAACTGGTACTTAGCCCTTAAGATGTAAATATTTTTAATTTAACTTTAAGTAAGAGAAAAAAAAGAACCGTTTTAAATCTTACTGCGTCTTATATAAGCCCGAAGTTGAAGCAAAAAAATATTGCAAAGACATTAAAAATTAAGTCTGGAGTCCATGTATATTATATCAATGTTTCTGAATCTTTGTATCTATATTTCAATTACCTATTAATGACCTATTTATGAATTTCTATGTGATTTGATTCAGTTTGTGTATGTGCATTACATTACAAATTGATTAAAAATGCTTATGTTTTATTTCATTTAAAACAAATGTATCGAAACAAATAAAATATATCATTTAAAAACCGTATTTGTGTGTGCATGAACTTTGCTTATTTAAATTCAATTTTATTTACTTTTTTATTTGAATTCTGCTTAATAAAGCAAAAAAAAAAGTTTTTAAAAAGCTTGGCAAAACAAGAATTTTAGAGAAAAAATTTAAATTAAAATTTTCAATACTATTCAATATTGAAATCTGGCTTTGTTAATATATATATTGAATATATCACAAAACATTTAATTTAGCTTTAACAGGTCAAAAAATATATAACGCTGGTTTTGTTTGATTTGAAATTAATTTATTCTGAAAATGTATATATAATCCTTGCTAATATATTTTAATTTGAAAATGAAAGCGTACTCCTAGATCAACTCTAAAGCCCTTATTTTAAAAAATATCTGACAATTGTTATGAAATCTATAAATATTTTATAACTCTAGTAAATAATTTATTAAAAAAAATATTGATTTTAGCAACTTAATGACCTCCTAAGCTAAGATTCATTTAAAATAGTTGAAAAAGTTTAAAGACCTTGAATGAGTAATTACATAGATTTATGATAATTTCTATTTTTAATTATGTCTCGATTTGGTTTTATTAATATTACAATACCAATGCACAAACAAATGGTGAAATATCATCATGAAATGACAGAAAAATATTTTATTTTTTGTTTGATAATTATTGTTTTTTTTACTATTCTTCGTACTCGAGGTGTTTTAGAAATCTTCGGAAAATTCAATTTACAACCCTTTAAAAAGTATTTGAAATATTGGAAAGAGAGAATGCACAAAAAAATGTTAAAGAATTTTTTTATGCGCTACTTCTCTTGCTCTTGGAAATATTTTCTGCTGCAGATTCCTGAAAACACCAATTGTTTGTGAAAGAAATAACATAAAAGCTCTTAAAAAAGAAATTTCAAGGAATATTAAAATGCTTTACAACTTCAGTTAATAAGCTTTCTTTAAATGAACTAGAAGCCTTTTTTTTGAAAAATAAATCTGAATGCAAAGGTTCAAATGTTAGCAATGCTAAGTAATATTAAAAGGTTTAACTTTTGTTTGTGGCAAATACAATTTTATTGTTATTTTTTTCGTTTACTATGTCAAAGAAATGTTGTCCAACGAAAGACACACATTTTTTGTAGGTACATCTATCTAAAGAAATGGAAACATTCGTAGGCGAGCAAAATTTATATTCAAAATTAATGAAAGAAAAGTACTCGAATAATGCTAGATCTTTAGAATTACCTTAGATCAGTACTTCTTAAACTTTTAATATTTGTGACCCAATTTTTTCAATCATAATTTTCATCGCGCCCTCCCCCTTCTTACAATAACAGTGTAATGAATTCAATAATAGCATACTTTGACGCTAAAGCTAAAATACGACTTTAATTATAAACCGTGCAAATTATCATTATTAAATTTTGTATATAATTTTATATATATGACAAGCCTGTAAGGTTACAGGTAATTATTGAACTTGTTCTTAACTTAGTATTGTTAAATTTATTGTTACATTTAATTTTTAAGGGAAAAACTTGAAACTTATGAAGTGATTTTAAAATGCAACTCCTCTTACAAAAATTAACGTACATATATGAAACTTGATTTACAAGTACGTAATAATATGCTTAGGAAAGCCGTTTTGGGTTTTGCAATTACATGATCGGTATTTGTACAATACTTCTTTTTATGAATGCTTATTGAAAATTCCTTAAAAAAAATGTAAATTCTAAATTCATTTATTTTTTAAAAAATAAGTATTGCTTTGGTTAAAAAATTCATTCAAAATTCTCTTCTATTTAATATTAGCAACAAATGAAAAAAATTTCCATGTATCAGACAAAATAGAAAAAAGCCTTAGCATTTTAAATGAAAACAAACTAGCTATTTTATCTATCTGAGATAAGTTTCATAAGTTGATGTTTTGATTTTCCATTGGGATTTGAATAAAAACAAACGTAAAGGTTATCACAGCTCTGCTTTTTTTAAACTTAGAGCATTCAAACTTTGGGAGATTATAGATATATAAAGGGTAATATAGACAAAAAAAATTTGATTTGATTTTTTGACCGATTTTTGTGAATTGAATCGTATTGTGTCCCCTTATTTATAAAATGCATTACGCAGTACAGATACATTTATAAGTTTATTATATCAGTG
>BMAV01005339.1:328633-359948 GCA_019973955.1 Trichonephila inaurata madagascariensis
TATCATTCTTTAAATAAGTAATTTCAATGTTATCATTCTTTAAATAAGTAGTTCTAATGGTATTCTTTTTAATAAGAATAATAATGCCCTTTTAAATGCTTCTAATGTTATCATTCTTTTTTACTAAGAATGATAACGTTTCCTTAAATAATCATAATGTTAAAATTCTTTTAATTAAGAAAAATAAAGCTCTTTTTACTAATGACTCACTGTGTTGAAAATGCTTTAGAATTGAAACATTTTCGGCCAGATTTAGAATTCGATGTGTATAGTATATCCCTGATCATTTCAAAAAATCTCAAAACGGAATTTTATAACCAACTAACAATACCAATAAAAAAAGCAAGTTTTTTGAGAATAAATAATCAAATTCGAGTTTAGAGTGAACTCATTTTATCATATTAACGCAATAAAAAGATCTATTTGTACATTTTTAAATATTCAATCAATTACTCAATTAATGGTATTAATTTAAACGTTGTTAAAAAAAGTGTATTTAAATTCCATTTCTTTTTTTGTGTGGAAAATATTGCCAAATTCTAAAATTATGCACAAAACATATATATAAAAACTTGAACGAATGTTTACCCCCCAAAAAAATATACAGTCAATTAAATAAAAAACATTAAAATCGGATTAAATGAAAAAAGTTAATTACTAAAATTAAATGATAACGTGTGAAATATTTAATTATAAAATACTTTTTTTTTGCTGTCAAACGCAATGCTTTTTCTATTATAAAAAGAAAAAAATTATTTAAGCTTTGTTAAATACAAAGCGTTCGATCGCTCTAGTTAATATATTCAACTACAAAACAGCTTCCTTAGCGTCATGTTTGCAAGCTAGGTATTTGACTTTGTTTTTTGACATTATTTCAATTATCGGAAGCTATTTTTAGATTCTAAAAATAACACTCAATACATTAGCTTTTGAAAATCTTTATAACGTATACAGTAGTAGAATTTCAATAACAGATATTTTGTACTAAAATAATTATTTTTCTTAAAAAGGCAATATATTGATCTAATCGCTATTCGAAAGAGAAAAATAAGCGTGCATAAACCTCATTCACAGTCAATTAAATGTTCTCATTTCACTTCAGTTTATCGAAAAAATGACCCCAAAAATGGTTCAAGCAAACATTCGTTTGTCACGATATGTAAGTTTCCCATTTAAAGAAAATCATTATTGTCTTCCAATATAGATAAACATTTATTATTGAATTAACTTCATCGTAATTAAAAATATCATAAAAGTTTCTATTAATAATTTTTTACTACCTAAATAAATATGAAACAGCATTGTTTTTCAAAAATATTTTCTACTGAGAGAGAATAGAACGAATACATTTTAATCGTTGTGGTAAGAACACGTATAAACATTATCAGAAATGTTATACTTAGAGTGAAATACGTTTAACTCCAAAGCGCTTAACACATGAAATAATACAACGGTCCCGACAAACTACCATGAATTTTTGTGCATTTTTTCTCTTAACACGAAACGAAAATTGCTTTACGCGATAAGATGGGAAAATACAAGGTAAACAAAAAAGTACTTGTCGTTTGCGCGTTTCCATTGAAAGAAGTGAGAATAAGTATGCAAATTCGTGTATGACGTAATTGAGAAACCGTCAGTCCAGAGTAGGAATCAGTTGTTTGTCCTTTATCAGTTGTTATAAACGCAGGTCCACTGCTCACATTCATCAATAGTAACTCATACATTAGCGAAGCGAAATGGAAGTATCGAAAGAGCTCGTTCGGGGTTGTTTACCTTACGACTTCAAAGTGGGCTTATCAGCCTCTAAATCAAGTCGCCAAATATGTCAAGCGTTTGGGGATAATGATTTCAATGAACGTACGGCAAGACATTGGTTTCAAAAATTCAGGTCGGGAGATTTGTCCCTCTATAATAAAGCCCGAACACGACGACCACTGGCTTTGGATGATGAAGCCCTGCAGGCGGCCATTAAGAAGGACAGTAGTCAAACGTGTGGTGAACTTTCCAGATAATTCAACACTTCCAGTGAAGCGGTTAGACTACATCTGCACCACTTAGGTAAGACGTACAGGCTGAGCAAGTGGGTTCCTTACACACTATTGGAAGTCCGTAAGCAACAACGAGTGACAGCTTGTTTATCGTTGCTTTCTCGCCATTGTAGAGCATCCATATTTAATCGGATGATGACCAATGACGAGAAGTGGTTCCTGTATGACACACGCAAGCGTTCCAAACATTGGTTGTCACCCCAGGATAATGTCCCGCACAGCACAAGACAACCTATGCACCCACGCAAGATTATGCTTTGTGTCTGGTGGACTTGTCGTCAAGTGGTTCACTATGAGTTGCTACCAACGGGTCAAACGGTCACTGTGGACCTGTATTCGTAGCAATTGGAACGTGTACAACAGGCACTGCAACAGAAGGAGCCATCACTGTTTAATCGAAAGGGTGTACTGTTATTGCATGATAACGCGAGGCCACATGTCGTGCGGGTGGCCAGGATTACGATACATCGACTTGGTTGGAAGACTTTGTGCCATTCTCCTTACTCACCTGACCTTGCACCATCATATTACGACCTCTTCCATTCCCTGGACAATCATCATTGTGGTAAATCCTTCACCAATGAAGCAGAAGAGCGCCAAGCTCTCACGTAATCCTTTGCGTCCCACACCCCCAAGTTTTACTGCAAGGGGATTGAACAAATTGAGACACGTTGACAGAAGGTGCTGGATGCCGATGGTGACTACTTCGAGGACTAACAATAGGCTATGCTGTTTGTATGTCATGTACTTTTGGGTCATTAGAAACGGCAAGAACATTTTTGTTTACCTTGTAGAATATTGAAACTGAGTCTGCACTTATGAAATGTTTCAGAAAGTCTCTGTATTATTGGACTGCCGTACTGTATCAACGGTATTCGTTGCAGAGATGATGATAACGTGTTCATAGCCTCAATTATGGTAGGCAAGTGCTTTTCAAACTTTCATTATTTGCGACCCAATATTCAATAATAATTTTCATCACCCCCTCTTCTATACAATAACAATGGAATTCAATAATATTGTACTTTGACGCTGTTTGAAAATCTTAATTGCCATCGGCATATGTAAACTTCTCACTCAGCCTAAGCATTAATTGCCCTGGACGTATATATATGTTATTTCTGAAGTACGACCTTTTTTGTACACTGTTATTCATAAAATTATTCCGAAGGCTTTGGAATGCAATAAAAATACCTTCCCAGTGTTTGCAAAGGATTTATTTATTTCAGAGGATTTTTGCTTATTTATTTCCCCCCCCCCTCCCTCCTATTCATCACATACGTACACCTACGTGAAAAACAGTGAAATTGGGGATCGAATTGCGTAAATTTTAGTCAGCAGTTAAGGGATTATTAAAAAATAGTATAAATTATTAAGATAAGTATTAATTTTTGTGTATAACTTTATACATGAAAAGCAGTGCACGATCAAAGATAATTATTAAAATTGTTCTTAACTTAGTATTTTTAAAAATTAATAATGAAATACTGATAATAATATAAAGATAATATATGGTCAGATAATATATATAAAATTTATTTTTTTTATCTGAATTATATACTATCTGCAGGGAAAAGCAAGTGTAATCACTTACAATACATCCCAATAATTAACAGTGGCATATAGTTTAAATAATTATCTTAAAATCATTCTTGAAACTACAAAAAACCAAGTTTTATTCTTCTAAAAACTAAATACATAAAGTATAACAAAGAGTTTTTAAATAAAAGTATTTCTAAAAGACTCAGAAAACACATCATAATTTTAAGAAATCTTGAAGAAATATAAAAAGTTTTTTTGTATATATCATGGTTAATTGTAGTAAAGTATTTTATTATTTTTTTTGAAGAAGTTGTGACCACACTATTTTGTAAAACTTAAAATATACAAGTTCATACAAAATTATCCTGCTTAAATACAAAGCAATAAAGAAAGCAAGAAATGCTTCTTTAGAGTAACATAAATAAATTACAATAAACATAATTTGTAAAAATAATATTGCTCTTTGTTATGACCTAATAACTACATATTTAGTTATCAAGAAAGTATGTCACACATGCATATATAGAAGGCTTATTTTTAAGCTATTCTTCAAAATATATAATTAAGATTTAAAACGACACTAAAGAAAACTTTAAAAAAAATTTCTGATAAATATAGAATTAATATATTCGGTAAATTCTAAAAATTTAAAAAAAAATCGTGAGATATTCTAATCTTAAAATTATATTAATTAAAACAGTGCAAATATTATTCAAAATATAAAAAGAATGCTTAGTGCAAATAGATTTTTATTCTTTTCTGAAATAATTAAACTTCACTTCATTATCTTCAATATATTCAAAGAAATAGTTTCTGTAATTTTATCTTGCACATTTGCTGGATACATTAAGTCTGAGATTTAGAACGATATTACTTTCATTTCAATCAAGAGGGACAATTTAAAAACAAAGAAACACTGTTATTTAATCAATAAATTTTTTTAAAAAAAACGTAAAACCCTAGGCTTAAAATAATTCTAAGATCCATGAAATGATATTCTGTTTGAGAATAGAGATAAAAAAAATAAGAAACGCAATTTAAGGATTTATTTCTCCCTTTTTCTTCGCATTTTATCCCCTATTTTCTTTTGCATAAGAAAATGTTGCTAAAAATAACAAAGACTACGAATGTAAATGAGCTAGAGCACTTTCTTTGAAAGAATTACCAGGAGAAAGGGAAAGAAAAAGGGATTTTTCTACCAGTATAATTCACATTAATGTTTCTTTTAGGGAGAAAAAAATTCTTAAGATAATTCTAGGGAAGAGAAAATTAAGAATTATACAAACAGAAAAAGTGAGTTATTGAGTTTTTAAAAGAATTCCATAAGATTTCGCAAATGTAAATGCAGATATTGCTACAATCGTCTTCGTTTATATTAGCATATTTTTTTTCCAGATTTTTATATCGAATTCTCTTGATTTGTGAATGTTGATTAAATGAACAATTGTATGCAGTCACTTTAAACAAAGCGTATCTTCTTTTTTTTTTTTTTTTTGGTGCATGTGTTACATTTTTATATAGAGATTTACAGCAAAGAAAATTTCTCCTTTATTATTCTTTGCGGAAAAAAAGTTTCTAAGATAATTACTGAAAAAAGGGAATATGTAGGAAAAACGCAGGGAAAGAAAGATCGAGTTGAAGATGAAATCTAATAATAAATTCTTGCGTGGGTGCTGGCACTACAATACAAAAATATTTGTAGAAAACTTGATTTTTTTCCCTTTTTCGAATAAATTCATCATATTTGCATACTTTGATATCAAAAATGATATTATTAATAAAATTTTCTAAAGTTTCAAATATATATATTTTGCCTTTAACTGTTTTTATTGCTATACATATGTACATTTATTTTAGTTTTGTTTTTCAGGACAGTGATTCTCTTATGCTTTTTATATATTAAGTGACGCAGTTTTATGATAATATTAAGTCTACAGAAGTACTTGTTATTCTTCCAGAAACTAAAAATACAAAACTAGAGATTTTAAAAATGCTATAAAATTTTATCATATACATATACATATATATATATATATATATATATACCATTTTGCCTATTATGTTTCGTTTTCGTAAAAAAAATTTTATATTCGCAAAATACTTTTAAAAAATATTATTTCATTTAGGAAATTAAACTTTTATTTTGTCTATATGAAAAAAATATTTTTTTTTATTTCCACCTTTCACAAAGAATTTAAATACTTTTAAACTTTAAAAGTTTTTTTTTTAATATTGATGCATTCTTTATATTTCTTAAAGAAGAAAAAGAAAAAAATAGCTTGTAAAAGAAGTAATAAATAAACTTTTTTTACCAGTAAGATCAGCTTATGAATCACTTGAAGTTTTATTTTTTATTTACTTCTGATTAGTGTTTTACCATTGCAGATCTAGTACATTCCCCGGAAAATGATATCACTTTTTATTGCAGCTCCATATAGGCGGATACCAATCGCCACAAGAAATTTTGACTCGCAGGTTCCTCTCCAGAGGGAGGCACCTAAGCATTTGACTATGCGAACCTGTACTAGGATTTAATTTTGAAGAGAGCACCCAAACCAAACAGACATTCTAGGGATTTTTTACATGTCGTATAATCATACGACATGGCCGCTGCCGATTTTCAGCATCATGAAAATCTACCGACTTGGGCCGGGGTCGAACCCGCAACCTTAGGTGCAGAATGCCAGTGACAAACCAACCACGCCACCCAGTCGACGAATCAGTTGAACTAATTTTTATGGTATGAACATTTATAATTAGTTAGAAAAAAATTGATAATTTAAGTAAGATTTATTAAATCATTTTCCATTCAATTGACTTTTTATTTCAATAGGGTTAATATCAAAGATATCTCCTCATCTTTAAATTATACAATTTGATGAAACATTTTTCGAAAACATATTTCTGTCTATATGCAAAAAGTTTTTCAGTCCTTGCAAACACAAATTTATAGATTGAGATTTAACATTAAATAAAAAGAAACAAAAAAAATTTTTTTTTCTTCGGTAAATATCATATTTTCTTTTTCGTTTATTATTTTAAAATTCAAATACTAGCCTTCTAAATTTCTCTTTCGTCTAATTATGAAATAATCAGAAATAGATGAGTTTAAATATTACTACACTCACCAAAATAAACCTTTTATGCAGTTTAACTATGTTTTTATCAAAACAGTGTTTTTCTAAAGAGGATGATATGTGATATTTGAAGGACCAATAGAAGAACCTACTTGAAATTTTACATATGTGTTTTTAAATGCCATTTTCTCTAATGTGAAAAAACTGAGAAACTACGAAATTTAATCATTTTTAGTAAATTAATATTTGTTTGATTGAGTGTTTTATAATTGTTCAGTTTTGAAGTTATACAAGAACAATAGTTTTAAGTGAGAGTATCTCTATATAAATTTTTAAAAAAAAGCCGAAAATGTCTAATTTTTAGCTTTAAATGGCTGTTGTATTTCTATTTAATTGAAATAATTGAAAGTTCTTAATTTATATATATTAAATATATTAAAAAATGTTCCAGTAATTTTTTTGAGAGAATTATGTGATATTCTTCAAAATTGAAAACGAAAAAAACTCCAAAATTTGATTAAAATTTCCTTACAATTAAGTTTTCTTCAAATAATTATGTATACATATAACTTCACTAACTATACTTTTTATTACTGTGTTACAGTTTTGGGAAATTCAGTGATTCTTCTAGCCCCAAATTCTTATCAATACTTGGAACTACATTACTTAACCTATTTATATGGATGTCTTTCAAATTTTGAAATGCTTCATCATTACTTATAATTTTAGCAAGTACAATTAAAAACAGATTTAGAATTACAATATAGAAGAAAAATATGAAACATAAACAATTTATTTTAAAAAAAAAGTCATGAATGGTTCTACAAAAGGAAATTTCTTGAATAATAAAATATACTTCTCTGTGAACGGTAATAAAGTCAAAATATAATACTACATATAAATTAGTTTTATCCGGAAAAACGAGTTAAATTTAGGTTTTATTCATTCTTTTTGTTGTAAACAAAAGTATAGGTAACGAGTATGTGTGTCTGTGTTTCATTAAAGCATGAAAAGTTTCTTTACGTACTTCTGAATCTGATTTGAACAATTCATATTTTTAAATGAAATATCTTATTGTACCGTTTAATATCTTTCTATATTTTTTTAATCCAGAAGTATTACAATAAGCTTCTATACCACAGGCCCAAGGTTCAAACCCCAGCCTAGGCAAGGTCGGCTCAGCCTTTCATCTCTTCAGTGGGTCGATAAAATGAGTTCCAACTTGCTTGGGAACAACACTGGGGATTTCACGTCAGACTGACCATCTGACTGGAACATCTGCTCATGCACTTCAGGGCCCAAGATCGCGTATACTGAGTTGGGCACAGTAGGCACCACTGAATTAAGCTAAGTATCATAGTAAGAATAATGAAACTTTCAAAGTAATTTTTTTCAATTCCTACTATTAGATCACACTCTACCTATATATATATATATATATATATATATATATATTGTTCAAATTTTCAATCTCTAATAAAGTACTTTCTATTTATCCATTCAAGTTCAAATGCATATTTTTAAGCTTTGATGTTACTACAGTTTTTTTTCAAATATTAATTCATTAGTTAAACTTAATTAATGAATAAGTAATAACTAACAAAGATACTAGCCTAACACCATTTATAAAAGGAAAACCGCTTGTTGTGTCCCTGTAGTGCACTGGATAGCGTGTTAGACTTCTTATACAAAGGCCGAGGGTTCGAATCCTACCTGGGATATCCTAATTTTTGAGAATGTGATTTATGAACGAATAAATAGCAGCAAACAAAAATAATAGTCCCACACCATATATAGAAAGGGAAATTGCTTTCTATTTTGCCACTTAATATTGTGATTTTGTCATATGTATATACATATTTATATTAATTGCAATTATTTAATACAAAGTAAGTAAAATAAAATGTTTCTTTGGTGACTTAATTAGGAATTGACTCAATTTTTTTTAATTACTTGTTAAGCGTTTAGTTTTGTTGAAAACATAACATTAGAAAGCATATCATTTTACGAATTATCCAATTAAGTATACTTAAATGACTTAAATGATTTGGGAATTAAAGAAAATAAAAATAAAATATTATTTTCTTATTAAGTATAATCCATTCATTATTTTTTATTTTAACATAAAATTCCTTACCTTTGTACTTATCACTAGATGATTTGCAATTATTGATTTTACTCACATTTGCTTTTATGAAGCATTAGAATTAAAACAGGATGCAATTATATTATTGGATTTCTTGCGAATAGAAACCAATAAGTGATAAATGGGTGTGGCAGAAGTTCGTGTAATAGAAGTTATGCAAGATTTCAACACCTAATGGTTGCTGACTACACTTTGATATGATAAACAATCATTACAGCATGAACGCTTCAACCGTGCAATGATGGTCACCGTCAAACTTAAACACATTACATGCACTGGTCTCTCTTCAAACATCACTCTATTCGATCTTTATCAGAGAAGTTTCATTAAAAATGTGTATACAATGCTGTTATGTTAATCTTACATTTTATAGTTCTCCTGATGCATAAACATAGAATGTTGGAAAATATTTGATGACATAATCTGAAATCGAAAAGTAGCACGTAGTTCTCATTCATACAAACATATACATGAGGATGATGATGTCATGGCCATGGCGGGACCAAATCAGACAGTACCATGGGCACAGATGACTGTTCTGGCAATCTGTTCAATATTATCCCCAAAGAACATCGTTTCTCAAACTGGGGGGCGCGCCCCCTAAGGGGGCGTGATAAACCTACGAGGAGGCGCGAGCATATTGAAAAGTCGAAAATAAATTTTAAAAAATTACAAATTTACTGAAATGTAGCAGAACAAAATACATTCTGATGTAATAAAAAATAAAATACGCATTTACGCTGATATAATATACTTATAAATATGTATTATAGCTCTTTACAATGTATTTGATAACTAAACCCTCAATACTAAGTTAAGAACAAGTTTAATAATTACTAGTGACTCCCATGGGCTTGTCATATGCAATATTATACACATAAGTTTTAATACTTATCTTGATAACTCGTACAGTTTATGATTAAAATCATTTTGTAGCTTTAACGTCAAATTGCATTATTATTGCATTCAAGACATTGTTATTGAATGAAGGGGGATGCGAGGAAAATTATGATTGAAAATTGGATCGTCAATATTGAAAGTTTGAGAAGCACTGCCATAGAGGTTTGTTGACGAAAAGAGGACCCTTATTTCTTGTAGAGCAGTGCGAGTAGCTGGACTGTATCTGAGCTGTATCTGTAGCTCTGTATTTGAGCAGTTATCACACAATTCTTATATGTTCTTCTACCATCCTTATCAATCTCATTCCTCTTTAATGACCTGTTCTTAGCCTAGAAATAGTCCTTGTTATTAGGTGGTCTCCATTTATACTACAGAGTTGATGTTTTGCAGGGATTGACTTATCTCACAATTTGAAATATTCGACAGCATTTGCGTCTAATAAGGTAACGTTGACAAAGTTGTCATTATTAAGATTTCAAACTTCTTTCGCCAATTTACCTTTATTTTTCTTGCCTGTAATGTCAACAAGTGCAGGTAACCATTGGAGAAAGCAGACTTAATATAACTCCTGTGATCTAAACAGGCGAGAGCAAATCTCTTTAGCAATCCATGAACATCCATTTAGAATTGCCTGAGGGGCTGCTTTTGAAACACAAAAAATGATGAGATCTTAAGTCTATTGTATACACACACACGGTCTTTGTTAACTATTTTACTATGATATATGACATGTTTTGAGTCAGAATCAGACTTAATTTTAAAAAGGAACTTTATCCAATGAATTCTCGGCATCATCTGGCTCTAAGAGGCAGAGAGAAAAAAAAGAACTCTAAAGTGAAATCTAAGTGTCTTACTGCTTAAACCCAGATGTGAGAAGTACCTCTGATTTAATGAGTGTACTTGAAAGTTCTTGCTGACATATAGGGCTATTAAATATAATGATCTGGGATCAGAAATGTTTAGTTGTTAGGCTATATGTTTCGGAGAAGTAATTGGGTGATTAATTTAATACTTGAAGATGTAATGAAAAATAAAAGTTGTGCTATATAAGGAATTTAATTTTAAATCTAATTTAATTATCTTTACATATATATACAGTATTATCACTGGAATCAAATATGGTGCTGGAACTGTTCTTTTATCTGGTTGCTATCGATTAATTAAAGATACATCATTTTTGAAAACTCGCAAAGCAAAAAGCAGCAACACAATTGCACACAGGGATATGACAAAGGAAAAAATCGTTCTTTTTTTTTCTCTTGCAAGTCACTTGGATTTAACGTTCCAAATGATTGTATCTATTAAATATTTTCCCCAAAATGATCAAATATTTTACTTTGCTTCAGAGTGTAAATTGATTTTTTAAGATGAAAGTAATTATTTCTTAAATAAAAATTACTATTTACTAATTTTTTCGCTATTGATCAAAATTAAGCTTTTTTGTTAAACACACACACAGTAATTACATCGTGTTAACTATGTCATTCATAAATTCTTTGTTATTAATTTATAAAACGATAGGGAAAAAAACTTAATTAAGTATGGGAGAAATAAAAGAATAAATAAAATTTTTAAATGTAACCATTTTAAAATATAACCGTTTTTTTTTTTTTTTTGCATTATTTTGAAATCAATTCTAAATTTTAACATTATATAATATGAAAACAATGCATAAAAACAGTTATAAACTTAAATGTACTAATTAATAAATCCTTTCTACAGAGACTTGTTGAATTTTCTGTACGCGCGTTGAGGATTCTTACGCTTGAAATTAATGATAAATAACTCAGATTTTTTTTCTGAAATAATCTAATCATGATCTAAAATTTAAATAAGAAATTTGAGAGCTATAATATTTATAAAACCATAGTTTATATAACTTTCTTTGCTTTTAAAATTGTGAAAATGTAGTAGATATTTCATTTTACATCTCATTTATGTTGTGGTTTCTAATCCTACCTGTCTGACGTAGTCAGATCGAGATCCACGAAATTCATCGTGGCAAGGGGCTAGAAGTACGCCTGTCGTTGGCCTTGAGCACCATACAGGTCACAGTACGAATTAGCTGGCGAAATTCCCCGAAAGGACGATAGATGGCGACACCACCCGGTTTCCACCTCTACAATTTAGGCATGGAACTGAAGGGGAGGTAAATATTCTCCAGTCCCCTGCCCTCATGATTCAACCCACAAGACTTCCAGACCCACTGATTTAACGAGCACGTACTCCGTGTTTACTCGGAAGGTATTTGGTAACATCGGGCATTGAAACCAGGACTTCCGGTCTGGAGTCCGATGCTTTAACCATTAGACTACCCACGGCCTTACATCTCATTTATAAACTTGTTAAATGAAATTTAGAAATTTAAGTAAGAAGAAACTAATCTACGCTTATTATTATATATTTGCTTTAAAAATAATGTCAATCGCCCAGAAAAAAATGAAAGATGAAATATAGAATTTGAAATGTAACAAAAAAAAAAAATAATTTTTCGATAATTCTCAATGTTTATCAAAATTAATAATACCAATTAGTATTGAAAATCAGAAAGATTAATAATACAAAGCAAATTTCTTTTTTATATTCAACGGGAAAAAAATGAAAATTGTAATTCTGTTTTTATTATTCAGGATTTTTGATACTGTACTACGAATTGCATGTATTTAGATGGAATTTGCATAAACTGAAGCTGTAAAAACATGTAAAAAATATTTTCCTCTAGAAATTTTAAAAAATTAAAAAAAAAAAAACAATAAAATAAAAATGTTTATTAATTTCTTAACGAGTAAAAACGAGTAACGAGTCTTTAAATACTGGTAATAAGTTGTGTATATATACCGTAAAATCCGGTGTACAACCCGAACTTTTAACACAAAATATACGATCGAATTTACGGGTGCACATACGCCGGGTATAAAAATAATAGCTTCAAAAAAGAAAGAGGAGCATAGAAAATATTAGGCTTCTACATATATAGAAGTACTATTTATATTTAAAAGTAATGACATTTTTTATGAATTTAAAGGGATGTAGTTCTAGAAGTATACTTTTTTTTTCTAAAGCTTGAAAAAATACCTCGAATAAATGACTTCAAGACATAAGAGCTTTACACACACGCTCGTACATTTCAGATTTCTTCGTAAACAACAGGGTGCGCGTTATATGGCGAATATACCTAAACATTAAAAAAATGCTGCTTGAAAGTACAGGTGCGCGTTATACGCCGGATTTTACGAAAATACATTTTCCCTTATTTTATATTGTAAGCTTCCATTTTGTCCATTTATATATTTAATAAATTTAAATACAGCAGAAAATTTTTACATATAGATGCAGATATTTAACTGTAATATTTAAAGATGCTAATAATATATATAACGTCGGTAAATAATATAGCTTTAAAAAAAACTATAAGACATCCTTTTAAAGTTAATCGAACTATGTTGTAACTTAATCTTTTGGTCGCCAAATCTGGAATTAGTTGCCAAATCTGGAAATGGGATCTGAAATTAGTCACAAAATGCGGGATGGGATCTGAAAATGAGAAATTGTTAATCCTGATGATCCTGGTCAGGGCAATGGAACAAAATTATTAAATTATTTTATTGTCATCGGTCCTGGACAGGTGAGCAAAGTTTCGAATTAATCTGACCTTTTAAAGTGGATAAAAATTGAGTTTAAAGATTTCGTTACATACAAGTGAAGCTTAAAAAAGGGTGTTAAAAATAATACACCTGAAATATATCTAAATAATTACGATCAAGACAATAATGTACGACATATTGATTCGATTTGTTACAATGCCAAACTTAGAGATGTGATGGAATATTTATTTAACTAAGAATTTTTATTAAACGTTAACAATCAAATTATTAAAAATGACTTTGTTAATTTGAAATTAAACAAGAAAAATTTTTACTCTGTACTTAAAAAAATTATATTTGCTTTTTATAAAAGTTACTTATCGTAATATACTTATATTCTTATCTAAATCTGAGCTACCGTAAATAAATATAAAGCAAGTTTTTGCATAAATGTTCAGAACATTATGGTTTTCGAACCGAAGATAAAATACCATTTCCCAGTCTTAAGAAAAAGAATCTGACCACAATGCTAAAAATAGAATCCTATACTTCCATCTTCTTTTTTTAACCCCATAATCTCCTCCTTAAAAATCCCCACACATCAATGTTTTCCAAACTTCGATAAATCAGCACCAAAATAAAATAAAAGCTGCCAAATATTTTATCCCCTCCGCCAGAAAAAAAAATCGCCAAGATAGGGAAAAAGGGTTGGGCGAGTGTAGAGGTTGCACGAGGGGCGCCAAAATATCTGACTCCCCAAAAAAGTTGAATGGAGGGAACAGTCAATGGGCTGGCGTCATGGCTGTTATCGATCCCGACCCCCCTCTTTCATTGAGAGGGACGTACTTTCCGACCACTCACAGCCTTCCATCCGGTTCCATGCTGCTCTTGCGCATCTTTCCGCATCCGGATGTAGGATCAAGAGGATGGGAGTAGAGGTACATGGGACGTGTGCTGTGTTTTGATCGGTGGGATAGTTTTGCGTCATTGTTTTTATCTATTGATAGAAGGTAGAGGACCGATAAGGTCAGTTCCTTAAAAAATTTTAAAAAGAAGGTAAAAAAAAAAAAAATAATTAGAAGGAGGGGGCTGAGAGAGAAAAATAATTTTTTAATCAGTTTTGAAATGGTAGACATTCGGGGAATTTTGTTTTGTATTATTTTTCATCTATCTATAATGTAGGTGTTCATATATTGTTATTAAAGCCCTTAAGAATCATAAAAGATTATTATTTTTTTTAATAAAAAAAGTAAATCCAAGAGAATTTTCAATAAATTCTGGAAAAGAATATGCAGAAAGATTAGGCTATTATTGTTGGTTTATTTATATGTATGAAAATAAAGTAAAAGGCATTTTTGTGGAGAGCAATATAAAAGCTTTTGCTTTTTTTTTATTTTATATTTTTAAATCGATGTTCACAGTTTTTTTTTTCTTTCAAATTTTGTTTTAATATCAGTATTATACATAATAAACATAAATATTTCGTGTTTAGTACACATAAAATGTTTTGTTTTTTTTTCCAAACAAAAATAATCTTTCAATGGTTGTTTCGGCGATTATTGGAAAAACTTGAAAGGTATATTATTTGATTAATTTTGCATGCAAGCAAAATTAATAAGAATGAATTTTTTGAATATTTTGTTTACTAATCTGAATATTAATTTACTGAAAGTAAACAAAATACACTCTGACATAATAAAGAATAAAACATACATTTACACTGATATATAAATGTATCAATATTACACAATGTATATTTGGTATTTAATTTAACAATACTAAGTTAAGAACAAGTTTAATAATTCTCAGTAACCCCATGGTCTTGTCATATATAAAAGTATATACAAAAAATAACATTTATCTTAATAATTTGTACTCTTTATAATAAATCATTTAAGTGCTGATTACAATTTCCGCAATTCGCTTCCCACTGCCATCGTTTTCCACGTAGACCCCCCCCCCCGGCGGGCGCGCCCCGGAATAAATAAGCAAATTCTCTAAATTAAATAAGTCTTTCACAAACACTTTCAAGGTCCTTGTATTGCATTCCAAAGCCTTCGGAATAATTTTATCGATAGCAGTGCACAGAAAAGATTGTATTTCGGAAAGACGTATATATACGTCAAGAGAAATAACTCTTCGTCTGAGTGAGACGTTTATGTACGCCGGCAGCACTTAAGAGGTTTAAGTCGTATTCTAGCTTTAGCATTAAAATGTAGTTTAACATAATTCAATACATTTTTATTGTATGGAGAAGGGTGTGCGATGAAGATTATGATTAAATATTGGGTCGCAAGTATTGAATGTTTGAGAAGCACTGATTTAGAATCGTTTTCATGAGAATTTGAAATAAAATTCAGCTTTATTTGGTTGAACTTTTATTTTTAATACTTAAATAACAGCATGTAAAAATTTTTGATTGAACCATTCTTTCGGGGAAGGAGGTTAACATAACAAATATATAATCAATTTTCTGAGAGTATAGAATACGAGTATAATAGAAATGTTTTTTACTATTTAAAGTAATGCTTGTGGTTCAAGGTTTAAAATTTTATAAATGTATTTATAAGAATTGAATGCTTAAAAATAGTGTTTTTTGAGAACTTGTTTAGCATTTCTTTTTTAAATCTATCATTTCTCAAATATATGTGAACTTGATATATAACCTTAATATATCATCCTAAATACAACCTCTGACAATAAAGTTCGGTGAATAGTCCTGTAACATTAACGTAGGTGAAATATTAACGAAAGATACCTTACTGTCTTTCGAAATAGTCACTTCCATAACTATGAACCACTGAGATCTGCAGTACATGTCATGGAAACTTACTTTTAGTCTTCTTTTGGTATAAAGTTCAAAAGCCTCGTCACGTTTCGTAGAATGTTAGGAATATTGTTAATATCGATAACATGTTTTTCTCATCCCTATATTCTGGGCAACGATTTGTCGCCGGGATGCAGAGTCAGTTGTCGTCCTTGTTCTTGTGATCGTGGTTCGTAATTGCCAGATTCGTCATCAACAGGCCTTTTGTTTCTTTAGAGCTCACTGACCTTCTGACGAAATGTTGTATACAAAATGTTTCCTCCAATAAAAATTTCACGTCCTTTTCATTATTTTTTAAAAAAATAAACCAACATTTTAAGACAAATTCAGCGATTATTTTTCAATTTAAAGATATCTCTGCATGTTTAAGTCCTTTTATTAAATTTTTTGTAAAAACTGAAAATATATAAACTTATTGAAAATTGTTATTTGATTATTATCTGTAAAAAAAAATCGACCTTATTCCGTCCCCTCAGTATTGCTCCAAATAAGTCAAAAATGTACAAAAGAACTATTTATACATCGGAAAAATATCTTTTTGTAATTCTTTCTACTGTACTAAAATTTCGTAGATATTACAATATCACTTACTTGAAAAAATGAATCACTGAAAAAATATCACTATACATCATAGACTTCAGTATTTTTAGATTTACTCCCTGGTTTCTCATTATAATACAGCTTTTTAAGTATCATACTTCTAGTATGAGCCAATAATAATGGGACATTTTAAATTTCTCTTATGTTTATTATTAACTATTTGTAAATGAACTGGAAGGTTGGAATATATCAAAAATGAAATTTTCAAATCCCTTTGTCACTCAAAATGCTTAGGGTATTCGACTACGTTCGGAACCGTGATTTTAAAAAAGAGCATAAATGGATAATTTTCATGCTGTTTAGTGTCACTTAGATTAGAATACATGTATAAAATTGTTCTAAGGATATTTTGACAAAAACAAATTATTTAAATACAATATTTTAGCAAAAAATTAACTTAGAAAAACGTTTTTTTCTCCTTTTATAAAAAAATTCTTCTAAAATAATAATATTTTGTGTGTGTGTGAATATATAAAGCAAAGACTTCTCCAAAGAGTCTTAACTATTTTGATAGAAAAATTCACACTATTTTCAGTTACAACCCATTGAAATAATTATCGGTGTTTTTTTCTTAAAAATTCTCTTCTCTGTGGTCGTAAAACATGGATAAACCCACTTCTAAGCTATATATTTCAAAAATTCTAGTTGAGTCTCTATACAGAGAACTGAGCTATATACAGGCAAAATATTATTATAATAGAAGCATTTTTCACAAAAGGAGAATATTTTGAAAATTGTTCATTCTATGTTCATTTTTTGTCAAAATATTGTACTTAAATAACTCTTTATTGTAATAATATTCTTAAAACCATTTTATATAAATTTTCTAATCTAAGTGACACTAAATATCAGAAATATTATCCATTTATATGCTTTTGCAAAATCACGTTTTCGAACGTAGTCGGATACCCTAAAATATGATAGCGATATTCACTTAAAATGAATAGCAAAGCTTTTCGTTCGTAAACAAAAACAACTCCATTCAGGTACTAAAATTATAAATAGAGCTATTCTTCAAAAAGAAATATGATACTGTCAAAACACTTTCTAATAATAACTAAAGGATTCCTTATTTTGAGATAAACAATAATGAAAAAAAAAAAAAAACATATTGCTTTCAACATTGCTTATTGTCTCCTCAAAACGATTATTTTCAAGTCTAGAGACTTATGGAATGTATATGCATATTTATTCCATAATAACGATAAAATAGAATACATCAATCTAATTAACAATTAAGCTACTATAACTGAATCAATCAATATACAAGACATAAGATTTTCAATGTTTAATTTGCGTTTACGTAAATGCACTGAATTGCTTCGTTACAAAAGTCTTATAAGATCTGTCCTGACTTATGCATCATCAGAAACTTGGGCATAGACTTTACGTGTTGAGGAAGCTTTGGGAATTTTTTAGAGAAAGATCTTACGTTACATTCTTGATGGGGTCCAAGTGAATGGATCAAAGAAAAGATCTTATTTAGAATTATAAAATTTACAAACAACCTTATAATGTAAAATTCGACAGATTGCAGAGAGACTTAAATGGGCTAGTCATATGACTAGGATGAATGAAGATCGTTGTTGCAAGAAAATATTTCTAGCAAAGCCCACTTCTAATGAATTCATTACCATTTCTCGAAGTTGTTTATATAAATATGCTATAAGCGGGAATGAAGTACAATTTCTAATTTACTATTCAATGGCTTTCTTCGACGCAGTCGAGCAGGAAATGTTGATGTTATGAACAAGTAATTGTGAATTTCATTTTCTCCTAAACTGAAAATAACGCAAGTCACAAGATTTAGAATTTACCAAATTTATATTTATGATGATTTTTTAACTTTGCGAATTTTCAATTGTTACTTAGATTTTACTTCAACTTACATCTATACATATTTTTTCTCCTACTACATAACAACAATTTTCTCTTTTGGTTTCACGATAGCCTAGTAGTCATGGTCACGAACTCATGGATCATGTTTCTTGAGTTCAAGGCTTAGTGCCACTGAGTGGAGGAGCTAATGCACATTAAATTTGCCAAGGAATCAAAATCTTCTCGTTGGTGAGGCATAGTTTTTTGGAGAAGGGGTGCCGGGTCACAGAATTTTCCTTCTTCACTTGAATGTGATTCAAAATTGTGAAATCCGTAGCTGATAGCCCTAGTGTAGCTGTAAAATGTAGCAATAATCAATTTATTAACCCGCATCTCTTGATGGAAGCTTGTCTGGGGACTTAAACACTGGAGGTCTCGTTTCAGACTGACCACCTGATCGGTACATCTGCTCTTGCACCTCAGCGCTCAGTGGTTACGTGTACTGGGATGGGCACAGTAGGCCCTCGCCCTCATGGGCTGTTGCTCCACTAAGTTTGAATTTATCTCTTGAAGGAGACCATTGGAACGAAACTGCGATCGCGGCATGTTGAACACGGAAAAACGATACAACATCCTAAGAAATATAATAGATTTACATTTTATCGGTATATATATATATATTTTTGAAAATCTTGCAATACAACGTAATTTTTGAGATTTTCTTTGTTTATGTCACAAATGAAGACTCTCTAGACTAACCTACCACTTAAAACTCGCAATAATTTCCATTTATTATGATTAATTTCCATTTATTATGATTCGTTTACATGTGTGCTACTAAAATGAAATGAGATAAAATATCTGAAATAAATTTTTTTTGAGTAGTATTAAAAATCATACGATAGTAAATTGGACGACGTAATCCCTGATTTACGAGGCCTTATTATTTGCATCTTTATTCGTGACCAATTGCTTATAATGGAATCGAAATACAAATGCAGTGCTCGTCGGCCTCGAAGCCGGTGAGTTTACTGCAATGTTGCCTTTACCCATAAGATCCAAAACATAAAATGGTGGTAACGAATTACATGGTCAACTGATCGTAGCTTCAAATCCTGATTCAACTAGATTCGTGATTTTCGGATTGTGTAGAATAACGAGGATTTTCTCACATTGCGTGATGTGGAAGATGGAAGAATCAAAGACTAGCTAAAATATTACGCTCGTTTTCTGACTATGGTTCTGAATGAGTGAGTGAGTGAATATTAACGTCGCACTGTTCAGCTACACGAGACCTTTTGACGACGGATCTCGTAATTTTGAACCATGGTCAAATGGCGAGGATGACACCTGGACTGTAGTTCAGTGCTTCTCAAACTTTCAATACTTGCGACCCAATTTGCATTCATAATTTTTATCGCGCCCCCATCCATACTATAACAATGTATTGAATTCAATAATAATGTATTTGACGTAAAGCTACAATACGATTTTAATTATAAACCGCTCAAATTATCAAGATACATATTAAATTTTGTATATAATTTTATACATGATAAGCCCATGGGTGTCACTAGTAATTATTAATCTTGTTCTTAACTTAGTATTGATAAATTAATTATCAAATACATTGTGCAGTACATTTATAAGTAAATTATATCAGTGTAAATGTGTATTTTACTTTTATTATATGAGAATGTATTTTGTTTTGCTTCTTTTCAGTAAACTTGTAATTTTTTAAAATTTTTTGCTTTCGACTTTTCGATATGCTCGCGCCCCCCTTGTAAGGTCATCACGCCCCCCTTGGGGTCTCGCCCCACAGTTTGAGAAACACTGCTGTAGAGAGTTCTAAATCACTAGACTCTTCTTCAGTGATACACTAAGCCAGTACTTCATTAACTTCCAATATTTGCGACCGAATTTTCAGTCATAATTTTCATCGCGCTCCCCTCAATATAACCTTGATTATAAATCGTACAAAATATCACAAGATAAGTAATTAACTTAGCATATATTACTTTTTAAAATTAAATATATTTTAAGTAAGTTACTTTTAAGGAAGAGAACATTATGCTCTACTTTTCCTTACTAATTTTAAAATTGGAATAGATTGCGATAAATATACAGCGTGTATTTTATGATTATGTGAGAATGTATTTTGCTTTGCTTTCTTTCAGTGAATTAATTTTTTAAAATATTTTATTTTCGACATTTCGATATGCTCTCGCACCCCACGTATGGTTATCAGGCCCACGAGGGGGTCCCACCCCACAGTTTGCGAATCGCTGTACTAAGCTGCTAAGTATGATATTAATTGAAACAAACCAATACTAAAATAACGCAATTGAATGTTTTATAATTATATTTATTCCATAATCTTCCTTATTAATAATTAACACGTAACTCAAGCTCTTTTTTTCCCGATCTTGCTGATCTGTCAATGTGCCTAGATGCTGTGCGATGTGCTTATCAAGGCGGACCTGTTGAAAAGGGGGTCCTTGAGTGATGTGCGGAAGCAGGGGTCCACCGATCTGAATCTGCAACCGATACCCCTCCCCGTACTTCCTTCTTTATCGACCGGCTGTAGGGTGCCGCATTTAGATGCTGCAGCTGATCGCCTCACATGACCCACGTCTAAATTTGGATTCGCTTTCATTCATGGAAATTTTCTACGATCGACCCCTTTCCTGAAGGGGACGGAGGAAGGGGTATCAGTGTATGGGTCGCTCTGCAGCTGATGCTCATCTACGACCCGCACTTTTCTGAATGTACAATAAGCGCTACCGAGTAGAGATTTTTGTTAATATCGTCTACCACAAAGCTTCTCAAACTCTCAATATATGCGGCCCAATTTTTAGTCCTAATTTTCTTCGCCCCCCTGCATACAATAATAATGTATTGAATTAAAAAAAAGTATAATCTGTTGCTAAAGCTGCAATATGACTTTAATTATAAACTGTGCACATTATCACAATGAGTATTAAATTTTGTATATGACAAGCCCATGAGGTCACTAGTAATTATTAAACTTGTTTTTAATTTAGTATTTTCAAATTAGTTATCAATTACGCGTTGTACAGTACTGATACATACATAAATGTATTATATCAGTGTAAATATGTATTATGTCTCAGAATGTATTTTTTTACTTCCTCTTACAGTAAATTAATAATTTTTTGTTTTCGACTTTTCGATTTGTTCACACCCTTCCCATAGGGTTATCATGCCTCCCCTTTACAGAGGCGTACCCCACCGTTTGAGAAACGCAAGTCTACCATCATTTACAAATATTCGAAAATCTGATTTGATTTTATTCTAGTTCAAGCCACACCTAAATTGTGTTTTTCAAACGTGGGAAAGTGCTCTAAAACAGTGATCCGCAACCCCCGGTCCACGGACCGGTACGAGTTCGTGTATCAAATGGTGCCGGGCCACATAAAGAATATTAAACTATTCCATTTTATTTAAAGTGGTCCATTTCCTAGGATTTGCTCAACTTTCCACGGAAATCACTTTATATTCCACGTTAAATCGCTTTTATTCATTTTTGGTGTAACTATATTTTATTCTGAAGGCATATTTAAATGTAACTAAATTAAAATTGTTAAATCAAAACAATCTAAAATGTATACAATCAACGTGTCCCACCCTCAGTGGGCCGCGGTAAAATTATCAAACGTTGACCGGTTTGCAGAGTTAAAAAGGTTGTGGAGCACTGCTCTAAAACATATATGATTGATCTTAAGGGGGTAGGTGAAGCTCTGACAAAAAAAGACTGTTGAGAATTAGCTTCGAATAAAATATAGTTTCTTTTTTTAGATCAAAATGTTTTTTCGATTAACTTGTGTCGTACTAAAAATATAAAACAGTTTCCCACCCTGAGGAAACCAACAACACAACTAAATATTCTCTTAATTTCCTTTATTGGAACTATGATAAGAGAGTTTAGTAATTTGCTTACTAGGAACCTCGTAACATTGCTCCGTATATGTGTGTGATTATTTCCCTATAATCAAATCCAATTATTTCACAAATCCAAATACTGACCATGCTCGATGATGTCCTACTTCGGTACTCCGGCGAGGACATGTCATTTAGCTACTCGCAAACGAATTCGGCTGAAATTTGTATAACAGATAACCTTTGAAAAAGAATTTTTAATGAAAAAAATAATAATAGAAGAAGGAAAGGAAATTAAAATAAATATGTAGAAGTAAAATATTTTGAAAAAGTATAAACATGAAAACATCCTAATCCCAAGAAGTGTACCAATGAAAGTTATAATTAAAGAATACATTGGAGAGAATGTTTAAAAGCCAACTTGATAGTTAGTAATTTTTTATTATGATCTCTTTTGTTCTACGGTAATCGAAAAAGAAAACGGTTTTACGTGTGGCTATTGTCACTTGACTATCTTTTAAAACTACAAAACCCGTTGTCAATAGCCCTCATACCGCTTCAAAATGTGTGACATTAACAAGAATCAATTAATGAATATAGATGTATGTAACAATTCCCAGCAATTTAATTAATAGCTTTTGATTTATCTGTGGTCCAGTCCCTCAGGATAATCGTTTAATTAATAACCTAGCTATCCGCCTAACGAGAATATCTTGAACTACATCTATCCACCCACTCAGATCATGTGATTTGAGCTTCCTAAATAAACCGAGGTTTCTGGAAATTGTTCCCTTTTTGTTCTTTGACTGCCTTCAACATGTAGCCGGCCGTAGCTCGTTGTGTATTCTTTTCTTTGTTCTACGTTTTGAATCTCCTTGTTTGATTCTTGCTATGTTGGAGCGCTATATGTTAAATGTTAAATAAACCAGATTTACTATTTTAAAGAACTGCCTCGTCTGCAACAATAATATGCAACATCCTCTTTGCAGTAATCATAGCCAATGACCACGCCCTGTCATTCCGTTACAGTATCATTACCTATTGCCACGTCTTTACAGGATTACTACAGTTATCATTACTACTCACCAACAATATTATACAAATCTTTCATATACATAGGACATTAAGAACATCACGTTGACCAACACGAAGCAGTAGCGTATACAGACTTCTATATGGGTGTGGGGGATTATATTCTAAAGAACACGCAGACGAAAGCGACGAGGAGTATGGCAAAAATTAAAAATATGATGGTATAAGGTAGGGGTTCTATAACGTTTGAGGACAATATCAGAGAGTAAATCCACAATATTCTGCGGACCACACATAAATAAATTTATAATGATTTGTGGTTCACACAACTGTGAAAAAAAGTAATGAAGTCAGGAAATTTAAATAAGAAAACAAGGTTGGTGTTTTACAAGACTACAACTGATTCTAAGGGAAGAGATGGAATATTTAACTAGGATACCTATTAATTCTCCTTGCGAGTTGATTTTCAAAAAACTCGTTCTTCATCCCTTTTAAAAAGGAGCATGCCTGTTAGATTTCAAGTTTGTAAGTTTAATAGTTGAGATAATAGGATGAGTAAGTTAATGAGTGCGAATCGCTCTCATTTTTCATTATACATACAGATTATACACACACACACAAAAAAAAAATTAATTTGTAAGATAAATTAAGCTGATGTTAATTTTTAAAAAAATGCATTATTTGATATTTATTAGGTAATCATGTTGTTCACAGCATTTTATAATTATTTAACACTTATAATTTTATCATAATTTTTATGAGCTAAATACAATTACGATATGTTCCTCCATATCCTATAAATACGATTACTCCTATTTTTCTCTATTTTTCAATTCCTTCTATTAGCTCACACTCTCTATTTATTTATTTATTTATCTTGGTGGAATTTTCAATCGTTAATAAAATACATTTTAAAACGCTCGATTGAGCTGAAATTTTATATACATGATTATTTTGGATGACAATGTACTATTTTAATGATAATTAATAAAAATTAATTGATTTAAACTAATTATTTAAATAACTACAAATACAGCCACGTTGGCATCATTTTTGGCGACTTAGCGACCCTTTTAGCGACTTGTGTCAAAACTTGACAAGGTTTTTTTCCTCACGTTTTAAAACATTCAGTTGCACTGAAATTTTATATACACGATTGCTTTGGATGACAATACGATATTAATATTAATATTTATATTAATTGTAACTATTTAATAAAATGTAGCTAAAATAAAAATTTTCTTTGTTGATCTAAGTAGGAATTGACTTAATTTTTTTTTATATATATTACTGTTCTTTGTATCTCTACTAATTTCTCTCTCTTTTTCTTTTCTTCCTTTCGCTTTCTTTCTTCTATGTATCTATTAATATCTCTCTGTTTCTATTTCTCAATATTATTTCTACTTATTTCACTCTATTTCTTTCCTTCTCTATTTCTATGTTTCTCACTTTCATTTTATTTCTCTTTCTCACTCTTTGTGTCTCTAATCTCTCTATGTATCTCTACTTACTTTTCTCTCTTTCTTTCCACCTCTTTTTCTTTGCTTCTCGCTTTTTATTTCTCTTTCTGTCTCTATTTCTCTATGTATCCCTACTTATTTCTCTCTCTTTCTTTCCCTTTCTATTTCTCTATTTCTCACTTTCGTTTTATTTCTCTTTATCCATGCCTATTAATATCTCTCTGTATCTATTTCTTCTTCAGTCTATGTTTCTCTACTCCTGTTGTGTTGTAAAAGAAATTTTTAAAATAAAATCTTAATTATTTTTTTACGGAAAAAAATTGAATTAAGGGATGTTTTAAGTTTTTCCCTTTAACTTTTTAGAATAATTTTTTTTCAATATATTCATTAAAAATTCGTTTCCTGGATTAAAATACATAATTATAATTTGAATAGATATTCAATCATAATAAGCTTAAAAGTTGATTTTGTTAGAAAACATATGATCCTATAGATAATGAACAAGTAACAAATAATAATAATATTCCCTTTTAATCAAAGTCCCTTATGGCTTTCAGCCTTAAAATGAAACCTGAACTTCATTTAAAATTCAAAGCGAATAAGAATTTTTCGCTTCTTTGAATGTAAATAAAGAAAAACAATTTTTTTTCCATCATAATCAAATTTTGTTCCAGTTTTTTCAACCATTAATTAGTATTCTTAAACTCCCTGGTTTGGGGAAAGGTTTAATTAATTTTTAAGGCATGAAATATTTTCTGAGAGTTTAATACAGGTATTATTATCCAGATAGGGAAAGAAGTTATTTTAATCTTATCAATATATAACTCTGAATAACTTTTTGTTTTAAATTTCGACTAAAATGATTTGCAATCAGATTAAAATTATTATTTAAATTAGTGTGCGAGAAAATATTAAAATATGTCTAGGATCTATTTATTTCTATATTAACTAATTAAAAAAATCTTTTGTTTTTCATGGAAATTAGTATTTCTAGGTGAAAACTGAACAAGGAAAAAAATCAGATAAATTATTTTTTATTTTTATTATTTAATATTTCGAAACATTTGGGACTTAGGAAAACATTTCCAATCACTTAAAATAGAATGCATTTCTTAATTAAAATTTTATTTTAGCAATTTTTTCGCCTAAAAATTTGAGGCATGATTTTCATTGATATGGTAAATACTTTCATACAACTAAATTTTAAAAAAACTCTATGAATTATAAATATAAATTATTAGTACGAACAACGAGAAAGAAACTCTACTTGAGTTTTAAAAAATTGTTTTTGTTTAATACGTAAAACAGCATATTTTTTACATAGATAACGGGTTATTTGCTTGTGTATAAATTCTACATTTATCTCTAACAATGCTGCTAACCATTCATAAATAGTAGTGTACACTATTCAAAATTACGAGATCCATCTCCAAAAACCCTAGAGTTATTTCAAGGGGCGATGTTAAAAAAATTATACATTACATTAAATACATACATTACATTACAAAACATTACACAATAAACATCATGTAAACCAATACATAATGTATCCAATTAAAAACAATACATTATATATCTTTTTAATTTTTTTATTTCTATTTTTTTTTCATAATTTTACTAAGTGCTACAATTCAGCCATTCCCATGCTTTGAATTTGCATTTGGGTCCCAAATCTTTTAATAACTTGTTTATTGTACTCAGATTTAGCGCGGGCTCTGCATTTTTGGATACAATTTTTAGGTAAGTTATCTTTATCTTGTAATGGATTTAGATATTATGCCCATTATTTTCAATAGGTTTTTGCTCAATGTTATTAACATAAAGGAGGAAGATTAGCTAGCCATAAAACGTGTTCAGCCCAACTTTTATGTATAAATTACTTCATAGATAAAGCTATCCTAAGTCAGCAATGTTTATAATACTGTAGCATCCATTTTGTATTTCGAACTCTATTATATTTTTAATTTCACATATATCCTTAAATGTCTGGTTATCTTGCAATTTCAATATTTTTCAGTTGTGCTTATTAAATATTCATCTCTCTTAAGTAGAGAATTTTGGTTATATATATGTACAGTCAGACTTCTACATAACGTAGTCGCTAAATACCGGAAAAAAAGTTCGTTATATAGATGTTCATCTTTTAATATACTTTATAAACCAAATGAAACAAATTTTAAATTCATAAACACTATATATTAAAAAAAAGTAATTATTCACACTTTTTTAAAATTAATATATGTTTATTTTGCATATCTTACCCATCAAAAAAGAAAGAAGGAAACACTGCAAGGAAAACAAGAAAAAAGAATGTCGAAGAATTAACTGCATTTTCAATATTAAGAAAATAATTTTATTCTAAAATTAATGAATTTTAAGGACATTTTATAATTTAAAGCATACTAGCAATATTAAGCATACATTATTTATAATTAGAACACTGGAACATGCGGCAAATCCACTGAGGGTGAAAGAAGATATCGAAGATGTTTCTAGTAAACTGAGCAATGGGGTTTAAAGGTAAAACTTCTTGGATGAAACGTCCAGAACTCTATTGTTCTTTGCGAGTTAGGATCTAATAAAACTAGTTTACGATTTATGACCACCATAAAATGTGTTTAAGAGAGAATAACTTGAAATTTTATTTCAGGAATACTTTTAAAAAAGGGAGAACAAAAATTTAACCACGAAAGGAAAAGTTCGCTATATAGAAAATGCACTTCGCTATAGAGAGGTTATTTTACGAAGAAAATCTTGAAATGTTCAAGGTTCCGGGAAAAAGTTCGCTATATAGAAAAATTCGCAATATAGAGGTTCATTATATAGAGGTTCAACTGTATATATATATATATATATATATATATATGTAACTCTTCGTAGAATGGCTTTATTATTTTATTCTAGGTTGAGGTAACCTATTTCCAGTTTCCAGCTGTGGAATGAAGGGTACATACATCTTCGATTTAATCCATTTTATTGTGTATGTAGACATTTATACGAAACACAAAGTAGAAGCACTATAGCACATCACAGCAACAGAGCACAATAAAGAGCAACAATAGACATTCACAGAACATGTTGACAATTACAAAGAGACACAGGGAGTTTACAGAGTTTTGGCTATTTATATGAAGTTTCAAAATCCACGTGAATAGAGAAAGATAGAAAGTGTGAAGAAAATTTGTTTTCTATTAATAAATTTCAATTATTTTAAATTTTTTTCTTAAAAATAACTCTTTTGAACTATAAATGTTTGCGGTAGCCTAGTGGCTATGGTTATAAGTTCTTGTCTGACTGGTCATGAACTCAAGTTCTCATTCCACTGAAGACCCACTGGGTAGAGGGGTTGATGCACGCTATATTGGTCGCAGCTCAAAGCCTTATAGTCATAATGTGGTAGTTTGGAAAGAGAATGCCATCTCAAGCGTTCAAATAACTTGAATGAAGTTCAAAATTACGAGGTCTGTCAACAATAGATCTCGTGTTGGCTTATGTTGTAGGAGCTGATAATGCCCTTTTATATTGCCCTCACTTCCAAAATAAGTACTTTATTATATTTTCTCTTATTTTTGCTAGCATTAAATTGATTACTGTAACTTAAATGACTTTTTTAGAAGTTTGGAACATTAAGTGCAATTATTGTAATTATATAAACTAAACAACGCTCGAGAAAAAAATCAGCCATTTACAAGTGTCTGACGCCCTTGAAAACTATAAAGGAAAAATTAAAGAAAGCCTTTAAATGCTACGTAAACAACTTGTGAAACAAATTAGTAAACAAAGAAAAGTAGCATTGTTGAGTATCTGGTGCAGTTCCTTCTCTCCGCATCTTTACCTCTTTCCAGTTTTCGCAAAAATAGCGTGAGTTTAAAACACAAGACCGTTCGAAAATCACATGCAAATTGCGTTAAACTTTCAAACTTGCATGTCGTAAACCCCATCGATGAATCAAATTTGAGGCTGAAGAGCCTTAAATTCGATTTCTCTTAAAACAAGGCCTAAAGGACAAAGGTTAAGGTTTTAAGTGGGGTTTAACAAGCACGATCGGCGCAGAAAAATGGGGTCTTTTCCCTGGAAATTCGATTAGCTTGAAAACTCGAAGACATATATCACCTACGTAATTAAGCGCTTTTTAAAAAAAATATTTCTTTGACAAACATTAGTGGAATGTTCTTTTCGAACGCGAATTTGTAAGATTCGGACTTATTCCGATTAATATCTTTTGGGAAGTTTTTTAGAAGCCATCAGATGGGGAATTATTAATCGAATTTTACACATTGTCAGGTAGTTGACGGGTAAAAAATCAGAAGAGACAATTTGAAAAATGGTTTGTTTATGTGAGGACTTAAAAATAAGGACAATACGTATTCGTGATAAAAAAATATGTTCATAGAATGTTGAAAGTTTATTTTCTTGGCATCTAAAGATAAAAAAAAAATTAAGAAATATTGCTAAATTTACAGCAGTATTGATGTTGCCAGTAAATGATTTATTAACGTGTTTTTTCTTTCTAAATTCAAATGGAGAAATACAACAAACTGAAAATTGTATTTGTTTGAGAATTAATGATAGAACAAGTGCATAAAAGGAATTTGTTCTAAAATAATGTTATATATTTACTTTTACAAAACTTGGAACGACGCAATTTTTAGACATTATATGTTAATTAAAATATATTTAAAAGAACAAAAAAAAAGAGAAAAAGTAATGAAATATTTTTAAAGATATAGGGAAACTAGTATTAAAAGTTATCTAGTGTTGCTTAATATTATTCCATTCTAGTTTTAAGTAAAGGTTTCGAGATTTCTATCTACTAGAAGCCATTTTGAACTCAAGAGTACAATGTTAATCATTTGGATGTTCTACTTTTAACCTCAAATGTGGGGTATATATATATGAATAAACTAAATGATTCAAAAGAATATCCTACTAAGATTTGAGAATATCAGAATTTCCAAGAATCTCAGATAATGAGCAATTAAAATTGTAAATATGAAAAGAATCATTGGACTAAAATGTAGAACTATTATGATTTCTAAAGCAGTCACTGATTTAGGACAGTGAAATGGGGCTAACCATTGCTTTTTGGATCCAACCTTCCCCGTCAGCCGAAATTTTCGACGTAGTAGAAAAACAGAACATTTTTGAAAATAAGGTCTATATTTATCTGCACGTGGGATGAGCAGAAAACAATAATATATATATATATATATATATATACCTTATTAATTCAAGCATGAAAAATTAAGAAAATGTTTCTATTTTTCTTTTAAGGAAACACAAAAAGAAAGAAGAAAAATCCGAAGTAGTGTTGTCAATTCGGAATTATTCTAAATAATTTCGTTCTTTGTAAAATCTAACGCAATCTATTCTACAAAATGATGCCAGTGGTTACATTCTAAACATTTACAAAGTATATTGATATAACATTTTTAAAAAAAAATAATATATACAGGCTTTTTAGTAAATATTTCTCCAACATGATATTTGATTCTTATATAAATTAGTTCAAAAAGAACAAAATTACAATAAAATATATCAATTATAAATAAATGCAACAAAAACTTTAATTTGTATTAATTATACTGGCACAAAACTGTTCAGCTTTGCAGTCCATTTAATGAAAATGACGATTTCCCATTAATTATCGAACAACAAAACATTAATTAGCCATAACAGAGTCGAATGAAAAACTGCTAATTAATAACGAAATCCTAGAAATAAAATCTACAGAAACCAATTACCAGTCTGAATTTTTCTTCCAATATTCTCGCAACTAAATTCTCTTCACAAGAAAAGTAACATTACAGTCAATTATTCTCTGTTCATCCCATTAGCATTCTAACGCAACACAAAGGTAAATTTTTTTTTAAAAAAGAAGTCTTTCCAGTTACTATTTATAGACAGAACTATTTATAAATCACGTTATTTCCATAAAGCAATGCTCAGTGGAGTGAAAAAGTAAATTTTCCGATAATCATGTAGCCATAAATTTTCTTTCTGCCGTTTCTTCTTCTTAATGCGCGGAAAATGTAGAATTCCATTTTTAGCCAGAGTAAATGGATTGAGGATCGATTACATGCAGGTAGTAGAACTGCGATGAACTGAAGCCCAGAAGCTGTCCCAATTCAGGTGCAAAGACCAATTAAGAGAAGTCGATGTGTCACGTTGTAAAAAGGGAACAGGTTCTAAGTATGCTCAACATTTTCCCGGGTTCTGGAATTGCAGTACGTATTTACTAAAATCTAAAAAATGCAGCATCGCGCTTAGAGCAGCGATAATTAACTTGCGGCTTGCGAGCCGCATGTGTTCCACCGGGCTATTCTGAGTGGCCCGCTCATGGCCTATTGCAGTGCTTCTCAAAGTTTCAATACTTGCGAC
>BMAV01005339.1:372784-384301 GCA_019973955.1 Trichonephila inaurata madagascariensis
AAAAAAATCTTTTATGATATGAAAACGTGAAGAAATATAATTAAAAACTAATTTCAAAAAATTTAATATTGCCATAAAGGGGTTGAATTATCAAAAAAACTAAAAAGACCTAATTTTGGTTAAATAGTTTTAGACTCAAAATAAAATTATTTTTAAGGCATCCGGCTACGTTCGAAACAGTGATTTTTCAAAAGTGTATAAATGGATAATATTTATATTTAGTGTCACTTAGGTTAGAAATTGTATTTAAAATTGTTTTTTAAGAATACTATTACAATACAAAATTATTTAAGTACAATATTTTGACAAAAAATGAACATAGAATGACCCATTTTCAAAATATTCTCATTTGTGAAAAAGGCTTCTGTTATAATAATATTTTGCCTGTATATAGCTCAGACCTCTGTACAGAGGAAACATATAACTTAGAAGTGGGTTGATCCCTGTTTTACAACCACAGAGGGGAGAAATTTTAAGAAAAATCGCCAATAATTATTTCAATGGGTTATAACTCTGAAAATAATGTGAATTTTTCAAATCATAGTTGAGCCTCTGTACAGAGTTCTGATCTATATGCAAGCAAAATAGTATTATAATAGAAACATTTTTCACAAAAAGAGAACATTTTGAAAAAAAGATTATTCTAAGTTCTATTTTTGCCGAAATATTGTATTTAAATATTTTTTTTTGTCAAAATGTGTGTCCTTAAAAAATTGTTATACATGTATTCTAATCTAAGTGGCACTAAATATCATGAAAATTATCCCTTTATGCGCTTTTTTTAAAATCCCGGTTCGGACGGATACCTTAAGAATATAAGAAACCACAAAAAAGCGATGAGTATTGATAAATGAGTACTGAGCATTGAAAAGTACAATGTACATTGCAATATTTCACAACCCCTGCACTCTCTCTCTGCTTCACTATCCAGTCACTCCGATCTCAGTTTTTCCCCTTCTTCCTCTTTATCTTACATTGTAACTTCAACAGCACATAGGTTTACAAAAAATTAATACTAAAGAAGATGTACCTGTGTTCTTTTTTTTGGAATTATTTAGTATGTCTCCCCCATCGCAATAAATATTTATAGGTGCTAGAATACTAACTTTTCTTTAACAAAAATTACTTTGACGTTTTACCCTAAAAAAAAACTCAAATGCCTAAATTTTATTCTCTTTGTGGCAATGCTTAGCATAAAAATTAATTGATTGTTTACTTTCCTCTCTATCTATACCAGCCGTTCTTAAACTTTGGTCATTGAACCTCTAGAGGTCATCAGCGCCTTTCTAGGGCGTCCGTAAAGGTATCTCATTTGAGTTTACAGACTCTGAAAGGCCTTGTGGAAAAATCAAAAGATATGCCATCCTAGATTAGATCACTATATTGTCCTCAATGAAAAACCAGAACATGTATTTCGATCAAGAATATTATTTATTTTACTTTTTCAATTCCTACTATTAGCTCACTCTTTCTATATATGTATTTATTTATAAATATATTTATCTTGTTCAAATTTTCAGTTGTTAATAAATACTTTCTATTCTCAAGTTCAAATAATTTTTTTTAAACTTGTAGTGGATGACACTTGATGTTAATTCCTTTTTTGCAAATATTAATTCATTAATTTAATTAATTTGAATTAATTACTGGTTTTCGACGCCAACTTAGATTCGTCTCCGTCAGTAGCGCACACAAAAATTTTTCAAAGGAGGGGTCCAGAGTCGAAAGTCCACCATTTTGGTATTGTGCTCCAATACGCCGCTCAACATATTCTTTTGATTTCGTCGATTTTCGGGAACAAAAACAATACAAAATTAATTATTGAAGAAATAATTAGCATTAATTAATAAAATAAATTATTAATAACAAATACATAATTAAATTTTACGTAATATATAAATAGGATTATAACCAATCGTAAAAAAAATAAAGGGCTATGGGGGACGCGTCCGGACCACTAGGACACCCCCCTTGTGTGCGTCCCTGGTCTCCATTGTTGTAACAATGTAACTCTTAAAACAATGACAAAAGTTGGCTTTTAAAACCGATTTTTCAGCCAAACTAGCCACACTGGGTGTGCATTTTTACAACAATGCAGACAAATCATACTTTTTTTTCAATTCCTTCTCATAGTTTACTCTTTCCCTATATATATATTTACTTATATATATGTATAACTTTTTCACACATTTGGTATTTTATTTTATTTTATTATACTATATATATATATCGTTCAAATTTTCAATCGTTAATAAAATACTCTCTATTCATCCATTCAAAGTAGAAATTGACTTAATTTTTTATATTACTTATTAATTAGTATTTCGTGTAATATTTTTAATTATATGTTTACTGTTTTCTTGAAGGAAATAAAAGAAGCATTAAATTCTATATAAGTAGCAGATGCATGCTTAGAATTTTTTGAGGAGTCTTTAAATCACTCAGCCATGAGTTTGGGGTCAGGGAGATGTGTTAAAAAACTTGAAGGGGGTGGGGTGGGGTGTCAGGCTGTTACTTAAAGAAGGGTCGCGAGAATCGAAAGTTTAAGAACCGCTGATCTGTACACCAGAGAATATCTTTTCCACATTGGTAAAATTTGAATTCTCTCTTCCTTTCCGTGCAGTTTTCTAATAATACATTAGCACAAATTTCAAAACAAAATATTCATAAGCGAATATATTCTACTACTTGATTACTCAAATGCAATAAATAATCCAAAATGTATTAAAATAAGTTTCAAATTCACAAAACCTTTCAAAACGGAACTGTAAATGTCATCGAACGCTTCCCCTGTAAAAGGGCAAACTCTAAATGCATTTGCTACATCATATAATCCGTCTTTTAATCGCCCCCGTCAAAGATCGCTACTCATTCAACTCCTGTGAGAAGTTAATACGGTTAATACTCCCTACATTAGGCCCTGAAGAACTTTCAGGGGAACGAGCACCGCTTTACGAGTGAAGTATATGCTTAATTGAGTGAGAAGTCCTACTTAGGTTATAAATGCTTTTATGGGGACTCCCACCCACCATTAGTCGTCACTAAGTGGGGTATTTCTCTGTTCATGCGTCGGTTGTTTTTGAAACCAGTACATGGAACAGCCCTCGCTATTGTATCCGGTTATATTTCTTAGTTTGTAATAAAGTAAATGATAATTTTTAACATATAGTTGTGTGTGTGGAAATGATTCGTGTCTCATTTAAGCGAATATTATGTTTTTTAAATGGTAACTGAATTTCCTTTCCTTCACTCTCTTAGCAAAGGAAACTCCTTGAAGAATAGCAGCTACATAAAAATATTAATTATTTTCTACGCTAACATTTTTTTTTTAGTAAAAACAAAACTATTCCGATTGTTTCGATGAGTTGAAATATAAGTAGTTAAAATCTAAACACTTTTAACCTGTCAGTTTGCGACATGGCCATCTGTCGATAGCTATGTCTTGGGGTTTCAGCGTAAGTTAGAGGTGTGGGATTATCGGAAGGATGAGACATTCTATAATTCTTAATATGACTTTTATTAAGAATCTAACTTAAATTACTTAGATAACGAACAAACTTATGTTAAGTGAGAATAAACCAAAGTACGCCGATTTAATTAACTCAGATCGCGCAATTAGATCTCTTATCAATATAACTAATTAGATCCACCTAATCTCGATTCAATAATTTACTAGCGTTCAGAATATAATCCTCCTACCTTGGTTAAAGACTCAACGATACAGTTACTTTCAGGTAGACTGATGAGCTCCTGTGTAATAGTATGCACCTTGTAAGAATAGCGAGGGTGGGCGTCTCCGTGGTTCCTGGGTAGGCCGTCTAATTACACTTCTACCTTTTTTGAACTAAGCTTTCTCTAAATTGCCATCATTGCTCACTAAACTTTCTATCCTTTTAAAGGTTATCTTATTTGCATTTTTGCTTCGTTTTTACTTCTTGGATTTGGGTTGGAAAAGTTTTGCCGTTAATTGTGGCCGTCAAAGAACGTAGGAGTTATGTTAGAAGAAGAATGCGAGAGATGTCACAAGTTATTGCATATTACCTTACGCAAATTGAATGAATTGAATCAGAATGTTGATTAAGGTTACACTATAAGGTTGCAAGCGGGGTATTGATGACGGTCCTCGTAATTTTGAACCTCGGTCAAATGTGACGCGGATAATACCAGAGCTGGCAACCCCACTCCAATTAACACACCATGCCAACAGGATGGCTTAGAGCCTCAACGGGTGGCCGCGGTAGCCGAGTGATATAGGTATCGGATCGTGGCATGCCTTGTCATAAGTTCGTGCCCAGTACCACTAAAGACCCGCCGTGTAGGGCAGCGATGCACGTTAAATCTGTCTAGAGCTGAAACGTCCTCCCGTTGGTGTGGTGTGGTAGTTAGGATAGGGGGGTTCCAGCACAGGTGTCGTCCACGTCACTTGACCATGGTTCAAAATTACGTGGTCCGTCGCTAAAAGCTGTCGTGTATATGAACAGAGCGGCGTTAACATTCAATCAACCAGAGCCTCAACGGATTTAACATGTATCAGTTTCTCTACACGGAGCGTCTTCAGTGGCACCAGGGTTCAAAATCATGACACGCTGGCTACGATTTCGTGACCATAACCACCAGGTTACCACAGCTTCTAATTAATGCAAAAATTCAGTTGATTCAGAAGCCCCTAACAATTATCAATTTCTTCAGAGGGTTGCAAAAAACAAAGAACATTTTTTTAAATTTAAATGACTTAAAAGCTGGACTACAGTCACATAAAACCAAAATAAATATACAACAATAAATAAAATGGAAAAAAATTTAATGTCCCTTGGTTGGACCGGTACCGATCCGTGGCCCGAGGTTTGAGGTTTCACAACTGTTTTAAGGTATCCAACCACTTGCGACAACTTTTTTAAAAAAAATGGAGATATGGAGGATTTTTTGTGGTTTTAGATTTATTTAGTACATTTTAAGAAAAATAGGCCAAAAATTAAGGTACCGTGATAAACCGTGATTTTAAAAAGGCGCAGAAATGGATAATTTTCATGATATTTAGTGTCACTTAGATTAGAATATATGTATAAAATTGTTTTAAGGACGTTTTGACAAAAAAAAGTTATTTAAATACAATATTTCGGCTAAAAATTAACTTAGAATACCTTTTTTCGAAAAGTTCTCCTTTCGTGAAAAATGCTTTTATTATAATAATATTTTGCCTGTATATAGCTCAGACCTCTGAACAGAAACTCAACTATGGTTTTTGAAAAATTCACATTATTTTCAGAGTTAAAACCATTTAAAATAATTATCGGCGTTTTTGTCCTAACATTTCTCCCCTCTGTTGTCGTAAAGCACGGATAAGCATAAGCTTTTACTAAAATACTTGAGTTTTTGTTCTAGTGAATTTAAAATAAAAACCTTGGTATGTTTATAAAGCTAATAAGATGTCTTATAAATTATTATCGTCAATTTTTTAAAATAATCATGATTTTAGGGTAGTTGGATACCTTAATAAATATCTCTAGATAAAAGATTTACCGAAACCCTAATTTTAACAGATAAGTGCGTGTTTTGCCAGTTCAAATAACATATTTATATCCAGAAAATTTAATTTATCTCCTTAGTTAAAACGATTAAATAATAAAACAGATTTAAACACTCAACATGAAAGAATTCTATATTTTCAGTACATCATTAAAGCATTAACACCATTACTCAAATTGAATTACAGTATCAAAGTGATGGTTAATGAGATGTTAGTGTGGTATTTTCTTTCAAACCGAAGCACAAGACATATCAATCTACGAGATCCTAATTAGTTTTCGAAATCCAATGCTTTGAACATTATTCCTTAAGTCGTATTGAATTCTCTCCTAAAGTAAAATATTTAAAGTTATTTCTTTTTCAATGGGTTGCAGAGGTAGAAAGTTACAAATATCCCCAATTTTATATTATAAAATATTTCGTTCGGGGTAGGAAGAATTATTAAGAGTATTTTCTTGAATACATTCTTAAATATATATAATATTTAATATATATATATATATTCTCCCCCTTCAAACCATTAAAACGCCATTTTTGTCTCAAAACCTACGAATTATTTCTTTATAATTTGACCTACGTTTTGACATGTTTGTAGGACACAGAATTTCGATATTCCATGTATTTGATACTTTCATTTTCCTCTTTTCAGTTCGTACAAATTATTTGAATAGAATTAAAACAATCGAATGTTTAAATGTATTCCATGGTCCTTATCCAGTTAAATAGAAAGATAGAGAGGTTACCAGTGGCGTAATGCAGAGTATTAGCCTTTCCCCCTCCCTCCTGCAAGGTCACGTTTTGGGCCCCAAGCCGTTATTTGCAAAGGATTGCAGCTAGACTTTATACACCCAAGAATCCTGCTCCTCTTCCCCCCACTGGAGGTTCGTGTTTTTTCTCCTACACTATAATGTTAAATGGGCTATGCCTTCCCGTATTAAAATGAAAAAGAAAGTATTCATGGAATATTTTGAAATTTTTAAAAACACTATATTGTTAAAAGAGATACGAGCTATAATTCTACAAATTTCTATGGAAATTGAGGCATTTTTCTGTCTGAAAATGTGCTTCGCGTTTAGTTCAAGCTCTCGTACTTTTACTGAAAACAGCCTTAAAGCATTTTGCACCCCATTTTATTAATTCGTAACTTAGTAGGGAAAGAAATTAGCAAGGTAGGCTAATGAAAACTTTATTTTAAGTTTTTATAATTTATATCTTTAACCCATGAAACAAAATACTCATACTCTGCTAAAGAACATTAAACTCCACAACATCAGTCATTTAAACTGGTCACACGTAAATTATTTAATCGAAATGCTTAACCAGGAACTTTACAATGGTGGAATTCGTCAATGTAAATGCAGTAGTGCCATTTGAGTTGATCGAGACTACTGTGAAAGTGAATATGAACCAACTCATTATCATCAAGTACTTGAGTTTCTGAGCTTTTAAGCACTCATCCCATTATTATGACAAATAGATTCGGAAACAAACACAGCATCTCCTGCATTCCAATGAAATGAAATCTTTATTGACACAATCAGTACATTGATGAAGAGGTGGTATCTGGGAAGTACCACTGTCTCATTACTTGCTACCGTTGGTGGCCTTTGATACTTTATGTTAGAGGGAAACTTCAAAGGAACGGGTGACGAGTTTCCTCCTTTCCCACTGATTTCAAGAGGAACTTTGATTTAGATAAAGATTGCATTACATCATCATGGTATTGAAGATTAGCATAGTTCTAGAATTAGCGCTGCAATAGGCCAAATGCAGAATACTAGATTTAGTTCTCGTCTTTATGGTTTTGTTCACAGTTCAACCTTTTAACCCTTTTTAAGGTCTTGGGGTAAGTATACTTACCACCAATGACAATAATTTTTTAATGTACATGGTGAGCTATTTTACTACTTTTTATTTGTGCTTCCATCTATTAATAAATTCTGAAAAATAAGAAAATAAAAAATGTGTGTGTGCTTATGACCACATGATATATCTGATAACTTCAAATTTTTTAATTCTATTTCAGGGATTAGTTCGGTGAATAAAAAACAAAGTGATATTAGTATTGTCATATAAAATTATTTATTCTTGTGTCTGTACTCATAAAGTAATATTTTTTGCAAAATATACAATTATATTTGTGAATTAATTGTATTCTAAGAAGGAAACAATAGGTTTATGGTAGCTGAAATAGGTTATTAATACTTTAGATTCAAAATTATTTAAATATTTTTAAAAAAAATCCGTCAAGCGTTGTTCGGTACTTCGTTGTGCTTTCATTTGTCATAATTAAAATGAATTTTGATTTTAAAAAATCAACTAAAGGTTTTGATTTGTGTTTTGAAAAATCTACATTAAAATTCCCTCTTAAAATCATAGGTAATTTATTCAGAAGAGACGATCCGGCTTTGTGAATTTTGGTTGTAATTTAATAATATTCAGTTTATCTATGGATTAATTCAAGGAAAGGGATAGTAAGAGAGGTAGTTGATTGGAAAGAGAGGAATATAGGTCACAAAACCTTTAAAAAGGGATTTAATCAGAATATTTATCACATAAGCTCTAGCTTATACTAGTTCTTTTGTCATTGTATGGCAGTTTTGTACAAGTATATCAGGTGCTTAATTATATTTTGTCTTCTTGTATTTAAATTATTTAATGCAACTTTTTCTTAACACTTTCTTTGTACTTAATTTTGTTAATTTCAATTTTCAATTGTTTTAATTTTGTTTTTAGACTCAAAGTATATTTAAGTAATTATGTGATCGATAGAACTATTTGTTCATTGCTATTCTGATTCGCTTACAAAAAATAGATTTTTATTCTTAAATTCACTGCAATATTTCCAATGATAATTATACTAAATACTTAGTTCTATAAGAATTTGTCCTTTTTCTACATTTTAAGTTTAATTTTAGTGTAGGATTTCTCTCTCTCTCTCTAAGGTTCAAACAACGTCATAAAGTAGCTATAGTGGTTAGTTAAGAAAAATCTCCATGAGAACTCCTACATAAGTAATTAGCGGAAATATTTAAAAGCAGTAAAATTTCTAAAAATCAAACATCTTATTTGCATTATTAATATGAAAATGTTATTTTTGCAACATTTTTATGTAATAATATGTTTGATAAATTTATTTTATGTGCTTCACTTATTACCTTGAAAATTTTAGAATTACAGTAACAAAAAAATGAAATTTTTATTCTACGCCAATTCATTAATGGATATTATTTACATGATATATCTTTGTTAACAAAGCTAATTAGTACCAATCGATGTGTCGATTAGAATTGTTTAAGATTATTTTAATTTCAAATATAAAAATATAGATGATATTGAAATATTGAATTACATAAACATAGATGTTATATAAAAATACAAGTGTAATCATACACAAACGTGTGTGTATTTTATTTTGCTCCTGCAGATTTTTACTGTGAAATAGGCTGAAAAATGTATAGCCAAAAATATTGAACAAATTAACAAATAATACAAATTAACCCTAATAATTCATATTGAAAGAATACGTTCTTGGAGACCTTGGAACCCTACATTAAGAGATTTCCAAACTCCCCATTTTTAGCGGTTCTCTACTCAGTATAAGCGACATGTTTGCCAAATTCAAATAATTCAAAAACAGGATCTGTTTTCAAAACACTATCATACCCTCCCCCCTTGAGTTAGGGGGGTCGATTTGCGCAAAACAAGTCCTTAGAAGATCTCTACTCAACAAAAGGAATATACCTACCAAATTTCAAGTCAGAAGGTTTAATTGTTCCAAAAATCTCAGGCTGAGTGTGAATGACTCATTTTTTCCCTATATATAACAACGTGTGTTTATTTAATCAATAACAATTGTAATAATAATTTATTTCTTATTTCGATGTAATTTAGGAGAATAAGATTTTTATTTAAAAATTCTACCTTAGTTTGAAACTTTTGAGTACTATGATCAAAAATTAATTTTTTTTTAATGAGTAGTTTTGGATAGGTCATTTTTTAAATGAGTATAGTTTCAACCCCCTAATACTACTCTGTTTTACATTTTATTTCTATTAATATTCGAGAAATTCGTTGTCGTACTGTATTTTGATTTTTTTTAGTATCTTATAAATAAGAATATTTATTTCAAAAGTATATCAACATAATCTGTCCTTCCATCTTATAAATACAAAAAGAAAAGAAACATAGCTCTTACACATATCTATTAAAAAACGTTATTGATTATAGATTCCTTATGAATACTTTAAGAAATGACTAAAAATGATCCTTTAATGGCTTGTTCCTGTGTGTAGATAAACCTTATAAAAATTCAACTACTTATAAAGCCGAGCAGCATTCTTACTATAGTTATTTAATCCTAGTTATTTTTAAGATAAAATCGTCTGGAAAAACCAATATATTTCCCCACTGTCATTAAATTGACATTCTCGATGTTTTTTTTATTTACCGTTGCAGTTAAAAATGGCAAGTAAACTTGTACATACATACACACACAAAATACACTGAAACCCTGATTTCCTCATTCATAATGCATGACTTGTTTTACCTGCTCAAGATCTTTCGGCTAGTACATGGTAACCATTTTCAATGTCCATTGAGAATTATCAATCTTTTTTTCTTTTAAGGGACCCCTAAGATGGTTTTCGAAGGTAAAATTATTGTTTCCAGAATTCTTAATTTTTCTGGATCAACGTAAACATATCTTACTATTATGATGTATTTCAGTTCAAATTGAATGCATAAAGCTTTATCTTTTTTTATTTGAGGATATTTTTGTTTAACCCTTCTTTTGATGATGACGGAAATTTCCATCATAACATTTAGTGATCAAAACTTGTACTCAAAACAGGTGTGCTGTAAATTGGTTGTTGCTGGCAACAATTTTTCCCAAATATTGTGTAATCGGAAACGTAGCTGTAAAATAAATAAATAAATGTCACACTCATTAAGGCGGGATTGAACTTATCATTCCACTGTTTGTTGTGGTTGGAAGAAACGTACAATTTCTTGAATCTGATATTATTTTGCTGAGATAAAAGCGAGAGAGAGAGAAAATAAGTGGTTAAAATATTTGTTTTCGTGTTTCTGTTATTTTCTGTGCAACTTATATCGAATACCTAACATAATCATTCCAAACCATGTGACGGAAATTTACATCGCTATTTGTTTATCTTCTAATGCAGGAATACTCAACCTGCGGCCCGTGGACCGCATGTGGCCCACCAGGCCTTTTTAAGTGGCCTGGTCATGGCCTATTACTCTAAGAAATTCATTTATTTATGAAAATTTGGTGGGAAATTCTTTGTTAAGAAATCAAATATATCAATTTTCCTTTTTGCTGTAGGTGTCGTGTGAGTGTGAACTGATATTTTTTTTCTGATTAGAGCGAAAATAAACAACAGTAGAGTAGCGACCATTTTCTGAGTGGAACTAATTTTTAACTATTTTTCATATCTTACAAGCGAAAAATATTCGAAGAAAATAGGTTTTTTCAAAACGATCGGGAAGTTATCTATTTTGTAGTGAAAAGCAATCATGTGTGGATCAGTAGTTCTTCGATTTGTCGTGAAAATGTTGTATTTAAAAAATGCCAATAAATAGGAATCGTTCAATAACACTTTTCCTCGAAGATCTCTTTCAAGAGGTGATAAAAAAAGCTTTCTTGAATAATCTTTACAACAGCAAAAAAGTGTTTTGTCAGCGTAAATGTCACAGCCGTAACAAGGGCACCCTATGAAATTTGTTTTATTGTTGGTAATCACATGGAACCGTTTATTGATGTTGAAATTGTAAAGGAGTGTTTCTTAAATACTTTTAATTTAGTGTTAGTGACAAAAATAAAAAAAAAATTTAAAAACAATAATTAAAAAAAGCAAAATAAGAGTTTTAATATTTTGATCAATTCTCCACATTTTAAATTTTCTATTTCATCTTGATCTTTAAGCAGTTCTGGGGGGGGGGGGGGGGGGGGGGGGGGGGGGGGGGGGG
>BMAV01005339.1:388768-444825 GCA_019973955.1 Trichonephila inaurata madagascariensis
CTTTTTTTCTGCTGGGCCGCATACATATGTTAGCTATTTCACGCGGGGGGGGGAGGGGAATGTTTAAGACCAAGATAATATATAAATTTTAAAAAGTGGAAATTGATCAGAATATTAAAACTCATATTTTGCTTTTTTTAATTATTATTTTTTATATTTTTTTATTTTTGTCACTGAATTTTTCTAAATTGGAAGCATTTAAGAATTACTCGGCGTTTTTTTTCGTAAAATTTCTCCCCTCTGTTGTCGTAAAACATGGATAAACGCACTTTTAAGTTATATATTTCAAAAATTCTAGTTGAACTTCTGTAGAGAGCTCTGAGCTATATACAGGCAAAATATTATTATAATAGAAGCATTTTTCACAAAAGGAGAATAATTTGAAAATGGGTCATTCTATGTTCATTTTTTGTCAAAATATTGTACTTGAATAATTTTTTATTATAATACTATTCTTAAAACAATTGTGTACACATTTTCTAATCTAAGTGACACTAAATATCGTAAATATTATCCATTTATACGCTCTTGCAAAATCACGGTTCCGAAGGTAGTCGGATACCTTAAAGTTGCCGATTATTTTTGAGCTACGGGAAATGGTTGTAAGATTTAGGCTTGGGTCTTCTGCGTAGTCTCTAACAGTATTGTCGGGATTTTGTTCAACTATCGCCCGAAGGACTTCGTTGTCCGCAACTGTCCAGCCTGCGTCGGTCTGAATGAACACATGAAATAAAATTACTCAGTATGTTTATTAACGTCGCATTATATATAGCAAGAATGATATTGGTGACGGACCTCGTAATTCCGAACCATAATTAAGTGGCAAAGTATATACTGGTACTGGCACCCGCTCTCCAGATTACCACACCTTATCAATGGGAGGTCTTTGAGCCACGATAGGTTTAACGAGCATCAGCATTTCTACATGTGGCGGGTCTTTAGTGGGACTCAAACTCATGACACTTCGGCTATGACCATGATCACTAAGCTACCACTGCCATGTGGAATGCTGGATTTTCTTTCTTTCTCAAATGGATTTTGCGTTTCTGCACAGATTTAAGAGGTGGATTCCGGGGACGAGACAGTGGTCCAGTGGCGTAACGTACACCCACTGACGCAGCTAGTTCTGAATGGGACTCGTATCAAAACTCCTTCAGAGCCATTTTTATAAATGAAAGCCCTGCTATTGGTACTATAGTTGAGGCTCCAGTAACTTGGGGGCCCCGTATCATTGATACGGTGGTAGCTACGCCCTTGCGTACACCTGTGCAACCCCTGCTCTTAGGGGTGCTGGTCTAGGGACTCTAGGAGGGCCAAAGTGTAACTGAGACTAAGTACGTATTTGGGCTTGAGGATAAAAACCTCAGTTTGTAGATTCTCCGATACGCCATTGCTGTGGTCATAGGCTACTGCCGCCAAAAAATGGCTACAAAATTAATAAATCATAGTTATCTCATAAAAATGCATTGTAAAATTATCTTGTTCTGAGCTTTTGAAAAAAAAAATTGTTAAAGAGTAACAAAATACAAAAATGCACTCCGCGCCTCATTTTAAGTATTTTCCCCTTGACTTTTTGAAACTGTAATTGTCCATTTCTATCCCTATTTGAAAAAACCCTTTTATAAAGTTTGTAAATTTAAATCTTTATTTGAATATCGTTTATTGGGTAAACTTAACGATCAGCTCCCCAAACTGGCTGTTAAATTGTTAAGAACTGCTGTCTAGCATCATTATGCTAGTCGGAAGACAGCTTTATGTCACTCTGTAACACAAACTGCCTTTATAAGTTCCGGCAGTTTAAAATATTTTTCGCGAAAACAAACAAAGAAAGTGAAAGAGCTCTTTTGAGTCTTGTTAAATTCGATTTGTACTGAGTAACCAGAGTCTAGACATTCTGCCTTGTTAAATAATGGCAGGCCGTCTTCTGCATTGTGTACGAAGTGACAGGTGAAATTTTGTATATTTCTTTTCTAGGAGAAATTTTATTTTGGCGTCATATGACATATATCTATTCATAGTTTTTTTTCAATATATATATATATATATATATATAAGCATTCTCCTATATATAAAATATTAAACAGATACTTGAAATGGGAAAGACACCTGACTTTTGTTTATGGTACACAATAATTCCTTCTACGGAAAGAAGATAACTTTGATTATTTTATATAAAAGAATAAATATATATTTGACATTTTTGCAGTGATGGTTGGATAATCTGAAAGCAATTTCTTGACGTGGCCGTAGTAGCCTATTGGTCAAGGTATCGAATCGTGGCTGGCTTGTCACGAGTTCGAGCCCAGTACCACTAAAGACCCACCGTGTAGAGGGGGGATGCACGTTAAATTTCTTACGGCTCAAACGTCCTTCCAGTGAGCGAGTGAATATTAACGTCGCACTGTTAGCTACACGAGGGTTTTCGGCGACCATGTTGGCGAGGGTTTTGGTAATTTTGAACCATGGTCAAGTGACGTGGACGACACCAGAGCTGGCACCTCCTCTCCTAACTACCACACCAACGGGAGGATGTTTGAGCTCTCGACAGATTTAATGTGCATCGCTCCCCTAGACTGCGGGTCTTTAGTGGTACTGGGCTCGAACTCGTGACAATTCCATCCATGATTCGATACTTAGAGCACTCGGCTACCACGGCTACCACGGCCACCAAACGTCCTTCCATTTTTGTGGAAGTTAGGAGAGGGGTGCCAGCTCAGGTGTCGGCTACGTCTTGACCATGGCTCAAAATTAGGAGGTCCGTCGTGAAAAGCCCTAGTGTAGCTAAATAGTGCGATGTTATTATTCACTCACTCATCACTCACTCTGCAATCCTTGAACCGCGACGTTTCTGTTGAGTCGTGGATTTGAATCCTAATGACATTACAAACCATAAATCTCTTGAGATCCAAAGTGCTCAAGATGGCCACGGTCGCATAGTGGTGCAAGTCACGAGCTCGTGGCTGGTTTGAAACTAGTGTCGCGGAAGACCCGCCATGTAGAGCGGCTGATGCACATTAAATCTGTCGTGGTGCAAAGTTCTTCCTTTGCCTTGTGGTGTGATAGTTTGGAGAGGCGGTGCTATCTCAGGTGACGATGATATCTAATGACTTGATTCAGAATTACAAGGACTTTTGCCAGTAGCCTTCTTATTGCATCACAAAGCAACGTTAATAAACATTCACTCACATTTTCAAGCTGAGTGAGAGTGAGAGAGTTATATTAAGATCTCTTTATAAAGCTTCAGAAGGGCTATTGACAACAAAACTCGTAATTTTGAACCATAATCAAGCGACAAGGACCTAAGCCAACACTCCTTCTCCTATCTTCCGCACCACACCAACGGGAGGACGTTTGAGCCTCAACAGTGTTGATGTTCATCGACCCAATCTACACGGTGGTTCTTCAGGGTCACTAGGCTCGAGCTGTTTATACACCATAACCACCAGTCCCCTAGCCTGCCGTTGACCCCTAGGCTACAGTGGCTGCTGAAAGTCTCTCAAAGTCGTTATCATGGCCACAAACAACCTCGTAGCCAGCGTGTCATGAGTAGCTCTAGTGCAACTGTATCCTCACCTATTATGGTTGATGCACGTGAAATCTGTCGTGACTCCTTCCGTTGCGCACTCCTGTTGCCGTGATACGGTAGTTTGGAGAGTAGAGTACCAGCTCAGTTGTTGGCCACGACACTTTATCTTGAATGAATATTACGAGGTCATGTCACTCTAATAGCCTTCATGTTTCTTTACAGTGCGACTTTAATGAGCACTCACTCAAAGTTCTCAAGAGGAGAAATGTGGAAGTTTGGAGAATTGTGTGGCACACTCAGGTGTCATGCTCATCATTTGACAGTGAATCAAAATTACAAGACCCATCATCAACACCTCTCTTGTTACTTCTAAGAGGTACGTCAACTATCAAATATATATATATATATATATATAGGTCAATTCTCTACTAACAAGAGATCACATCCAAACAATAAACTCGACAAACACATAGACAGCAGGAAAATCACACAATGAAGGACAAAAGAGTAATCGAGATAATATATATATATATATTGGTCGTTTTAAGAGCCTGACTATATTTTCACAAAAGTCAATTAAAAGTAAACACACAAAGATTTTTACTAAGGTTTTTTTATGTTCCATAAACAAAAGATTGAAGTTCATGCTTCACCGCAAGTTGTAGCAAGGTTTATCGAATTAAAGTTTGTAACACTCATTGGCGTAGCTAGTCCTGAGTGGTCCCTGTATCAAAGGTTCATTGAGGATCAGATCGGTCTCTTAATAGTTACAATTTTTTCTTTGGCGTGTTAGAGCCCCTGTAGCTTGGGAACCCCGTATCGTTGATACGAATGATACGGTGGTAGCTACACCCCTGATAAAGCTTGTACAGTGTAAGTGGCAGCAGCAAACTGGAGTTTGGAAGTGAAAAAAAAGTTCCCTGAACGATAGAGGGAAAGACGAAACCGAATAACGTGGCCACCCAGATCTCTAGACATAACACCTTTGAACCTCTTCTTGTAGGCAGACGTAAAAAGCATTGCTTACCAGTCTTCAATTATTGACAATGATGAAATGAAAAATCGAACTGCGGTGGACATTCAGATTGTTGATTCTGCAACGCTTCATAGAATGTGACTCGTAGGGAATCAATGTGATGCGCGCATGGTAAAAAAATACTTCGATATTTTCTTTTTGGAACTAATAAATTCGTAGGTGAATATCTTTATTTGTTGTTTTTTTAATAATATTTGAAAGTTTAATCATAATTTTTGTGATAGTGATGGGTGGGGGGAGTTTGTCAAAAACAACTTAAAACTTCCACTTTCCACAGAATGATTCAAAAGATTGATGGTGACCATATTTCAGCTACAGAAGTTAGTCCTATTCTTAGCGATTTTGTCCTTCAAAAAAAAATCTCGATTTGAAGACAAATTTATTCCTTTAATAATAAAAATAAAATTATCAAACTTGGAAGAATCAAATCTGGGCATAATGGAAAAGTTTACCAAGGAAGTGCAGAATCTTTACCAGACAAGTTTCCAGCATATCAAAGTATGGTCTGAAACAAATATCACTGGAAATAACAGTTTTTAATTGTGTTGAGTTTTTATCGAAAGAAATGCCTGATATTAAATTCGATAACAATTGTCTGTTTGAAGAAATTCGAAGACTGAATGCATATTTAAATTCTAAGATAAAGTAGAACTATGGGAAATTCATAAAAGATGGGAGGAAATATTTAAACACTTCAAAAATTACCATACGAAAATTCAGTTATTCTTGAATTTACGTTGTAATGCCCTGGAACTAATGCAGCAGTTGAAAGGGATTTTTCAACTGTCAATGGTTTTTGAATGTGAGAAATCAAGATTTAAAGATGATACTTTAGCTGTAACACTTACTTTAAAGTTCCATTTCAAGGATATTTCTTGCTCGGAAATTTTCAATATATTAGAAAATGATAATTGGCAGAAAAAATTCATTTGATGGAAAAAAAATACTTGTTTAAGTAAATAATTAAAAAGGGTGTAAGTGTAATTAGTGTATTTTTGTTTGAATTAATAAAACTTTTCATATATTTTCGTTGCAATTTTTCCTTGAATTTTTCGTCCTCCTTTTCATTGAAAAAAATTGGTCATATTAGTATTTACAATTCCAGCATAGAAGTTCTTACACAGAACCAGAATTATGATTCTTTCTGCCATTCATTTTTCTCTTCAATGCATCTCGTTAACGATAAAAAAAAGAAAGAAGAAAAGTCAGTAGACGAAAAGCAGAAACAAATCGAAGCCACATCAGGGGAAAAGTTGCTGCATCAGATGCTAGACGAGGAAACAACCAGAGAAAGAAAAAGAAGGAAATGAATAAAAGAAAATGATCAAAGAATTACTTCTTAAAGACCTTTGAGTCTTAACTTAAGTTGTTATCCTCTTTACAAACTATTTCCTGTTATATCATTTTAGAAATTCCCCTTGAACTTAAATTTTGTATAAACTCTATGAGCCCTCCATGTATTTTATTAATATCACTATTAATTTTTATATAAGATTATTTTCTGGTATACATGATACATAAATGTAAAAAGTATTATTATACATATTATATGCTATTTATATATATATGTTAGTGTTATATAAATTAAGCACTTCATTTCATGGACGTAATTATATAGCTTCAAATTTGAAAGACAATTAATTACGGCAGAATGGAATTAATTTAAGATACAGCAAATATTACTCTTAATAATGTATACTTAGTATTATAAACGATTATTTTAATACAATTTGCTTACATTTAGGGTTTTATTATGGATATAAATTATAAGTATCATTCAATTATTTTTCTCATCAACTTATTATTCAAATTCAGTTCTGTGTGAATAAATGTATGCATTTCATTGGGTTAATTGATAACTTTTTTTAATTATTTGATACGCACATTGATTAATATCCATTAAAACTGATAAATTTCCTGCATGTACTTAATGTTGAAGACAGTCCACCCCCTCTATGAAATGTTGTAGAACATCTTATCATATTAGTACGAGATGGAGTCCTATTTTCTTATGCTTAATGTAGAAGTTAAACATATTGTTTTTAATTTACTCCAACTTTAAGATCTTGAAAACAAAAGAAATGATAATACTCACAAGTCAACTAAATTTTCCTTTTTTTTCAAAAACTTATTCACTAAGAATTAAATTGCAGTCGGTCTATGTTTTATATCACTTGTGATAATACATAGACCGACATAAAATAATCTATAGACCATAGATCAATATAAATACTCCATATATATATATATATATATATATATATATAAGATCGTGGCGAGTGTAAGGAATTTCTTTCTCTCTGTATCATTTTTTTCTATATTTAATTTTATTGATATCTGTATATTCTCTAAATATCTGCTCATTTATTTTTATTTATTTGGTAAATAATTTCTCAGCCTAAATAATCTCAAAACTGTTATCATTTTATACACATTTAAAGTTTTTTTGTTCATTTTTATATATCAAATTTAAATATAATTCTCATAAACTAAATCTTATCATAACTTAAAATTCTTAAGAACATTAAATATATATATATACCAGATAAATTGTACATTAAATTCTCAATATAAAAAACATCAAAACTTTGGTATTATAGTTCAGTTTTAATACATAAAAAAAAAAAAAAAAAAAAAAAAAAAAAAAAAAAAAAAAACACTCCAAAAAACTATCCAAATTATCAATATTCAACATCAAAAACATATTTCAAACAAACATATTTCATAGTAATAGTTAGGAGCTATATATTTTCTCTTTATAACAAAATATAGCGTTAGTTTTCAGTGAATTTAGCATGAAACTTCAAACAGGTATAAACGGAGGTCTCTTGAAATATTTTTATATAACGGTAATTTTATAACAATTACATTCACAATAATTGGTAGAGTTTCAAGCTTGACTGTCCAGTCAATAAATTTAAGTATGATCGAAAAATAAATAATTTGTTACACATGTATTGTAAAACATTGCGATAAGACATAGTAATAGTACAATGGTGATATAGACTAAATAATAATAATAATAAGACATACGATAAGGGTAAGACCCATATAATATTTAAAAAAAAAACACTGGGGTGGCACCAGACAATATATAAAGAATTTAAATAATGTTATCTCATTTTCCCAGATCACATCATATAAAATGGTTAAATTTAAAACAAATTTCTTCAAAATATCTAAACCATTAATTTATATCGATATCTTTTTCTAAAACATTTTAAAATAAATCATTCCATAACTAAAAATGAAAAGATTAGTCAATTTAGATCTAATAACTTAGTCAATTTAGATCTAATAACGTAAGATTTATCAAAAACCACTGGCAACAGTATTCAACCTTTAGATTTTTAAAACAAGCAATACAATTTGGCTTTTAACACATGTGATGATAGAAAACTTTTTTTTTTCATTTTTTTTCTTCTGTTGGTGACGCATACTCGCCAACAGAAACCATACTTTTTAATATATAACGTATTTTTATTTTATTAAAACGCACACAAAACTTGAAGCTCTGTAATTTTTCCCTTACGAATTTTGTTGTACATAATTGTAGAACGATTTTTTTTTCCAGTTGTAGCAGAACAGGAAACCTAATTTCATCACGTATTTTTAATCTCACATTTTGGTAGATAACGATTCGTAATTTTTTAAATTTTGATTTCATTTTCGCGCACTTACTATTCTACCGACCACTATGATAAAATCGTGGTCATTGGTAATGATTGCTTTAACGATTATTGTTAGAGTATTTTGGATGGTTGATATAATATTGATAGAGTATTGACGAAAGTCTTGTTAAATGTGGTAAATCCAATTTATTGGTCATGTAGACACACAACCTACACATCTCGAACACAACACGTAACACAAAAAACACAGAACAAAAAGCACACGCGTTACACTGTGATGAAGACAAAAGGGAGGAATTTTCTAGAGAATTTTGCAGGAAGCTTCAAGCTGAAGTTCTGAACTCATGACTTCCGTGGATGGAGCTTGCTATTGGTGGATACGATAGCAAATTTCGATCGTATGGTAGTAAATTACGTAAGCTTACTTTGAAAACGAAAAGCTATTAATTTTTAAGGAGACACAATTACGATGATTCCTGTTAGGAAGGTAGCTAATAATTACGTGCGAGTTCTGAAGGCCAGGACCATTACAAATTAAAAAGTTGCTTAAAGAAATCAATGGAAATTTTTCACATATACACACACACACACTTAGGAGAAAGGCGATTCAATCACTCGTCATGAGATATCCGAAACTATTACACATACAAACATGAAATTTAGCAGGAACGTTTTTTTTTTTTTGATTTAGTAGATATCCATTATGAACAATACTTACGGAAAACTGGGGATCTGCAGGAGTATGGAAGGAGGTTGCAGATGCATTTTTGATAAAAAGAAAAGTTTCCGCTTTTGAACTGTTAGACTTACAGCCATGGAGTTTTATGAACTTTTTGTTATTGAGTTGTATTCCACTAAAAACAGATTTTACGTAAATTGACTCCCAAGGGAAGAGTTGCGGCGGCGTTATAGATAAAAAAATCCGATTTTCAACTATAATATTTACAGAATTTGAATTTGGCAAGTATGTTTCTTTTGTTGAGCACATATCCAATAATAGATTTTGTGGAAATCGACTTCTATGGGGTACAATAGATAAATATACTTTCATTTCAGAAATTTGATAAGATGTCAAAAAGAATTTTTTTGATTACAAAAAATAAAAAGAAAGCTTAATGATATGACTTATAAATATATAAATAACTTAAAACCATTATAAGGTTGTACATCATCCTGAAATATCCTGTGAAGCGTATGGATAATGGCCATTATATACATATTTGACCAATAAGTTGTCTTTACCAGTCTCTCATATTTTTGTCTGTATATAATTTAAAAATTTCCTTGTACGGAACGTTTTACATCACTTAAAATTTATATATATTTGGTTTACTAGCACTGTACATTGATATTTGTAAAATGCATATTTGCTCTCTGCTGTCGGAAATAAACTTTGACATTAATTTAAATTTTAAACAGACAGGCTCTAGTCAATCAAATAACACTTTATTAAAGCAAAGAGTTCTAGTTAGTTAAATTTCAAACCCGTACTTGTTAAGGAAATAATGACTGATTATTATTGTCATGATTTTAAATACAGATCACATACGCGAATGAAATAAATTATTTTTACTTAATTGTATAAATCGTTCTGAAATGTCCAGCTATTCAAATATATGCAGAAATAATTAAATATATTTAGCACTAGAACGTCCATCGGCGTCAATTTGATACCTGAGCCTGTTCAGTTTGTTCTCCTTTTAGCATTTTTGCAGGGAATTTGAAAATGTTTCGTGACTTTTAATTATTTTCCATGGTAATTACACAGTAAGCGATTTATGGTTCTAGGTTAATTAGGAGAAATTTTACAACTAACAATACCTAGAACGTCCGCTGGTGTCATTTCGACACCAAGGCAATTTATCATCATAAATCGCTGTCGTTCATCTCATAACTATTAGTAAAACAAATTTCCCAAAGTACTATCACACATTTATTTAACCTCGAATGCAGGGTTATTGGGTTAACAGCAAAAACGAATCTTTATTTTTCTAAAATTGCTGTGTCTTAGTGTTTCGTTACGTAGCATTTGGTTATCTGCTCATAAATGAAAAATTCATTCGATTTTTGAACCTTGTGCAGAGCAGACACCCTAAAACAATGACGCGTAGAAAAGTTCTGAACCCTATGATGAAATTGCTAAGATTGCGAGAGATTTCTGAGAATTATATATATATATATATATAATCGGCTCTAATTTAAATTCCAATGAAGACATACGATTGAGTGAAAGTGACTGCGAAGAATCTGAAGAAAACAGATATAATTGATTATATTCCAGTAAATCCTGATAAATATATCGCAAGGGATTGCGCAGAATGGATACCGCATAACAGTAATGTTCCTGGCTTATTTGAGACTCGAAATGTTTTGCGACAAAGCAGTGGTCCAACAAGCTTTGCTAAACATTATGTCAACGTCAGTTTCTCATGATATAAAGTGCCATAAAATATGTTAAGGTATCCGACTACGTTCGGAACCGTGATTTTACAAAAGCGCATAAATGAATAATTTTCATGATATTTAGTGTCACTTAGAATAGAATACATGTATAAATATGTTTTAAGGACATTTTGACAAAAACAATTACTTAAATACAATATTTTGGCAAAAAATTAACTTAGAATAATCTTTTTTCAAAATGTTCTCCTTTTGTAAAAAATGCTTCTATTATAATAATGCTTTGCCTGTATACAGCTCAGACCTCTCTACAGAGGCTCAACTAGAAATTTTGAAATATAGAACTTGGAAGTGGGTTTATCCATATTTTACAACAACAGAGAGGAGCAATTTTAAGGAAAAAACACCGATAATTATTTCAATTAGTGGTAATAATGTGAAATTAGTGAAATAATGTGAATTTTTCAAAAATTCTACTTGTTTCCTCTGTAAAGAGGTCTGAGCTGTATACAGGCAAAACATTAAAATAATAGAAGCATTTTTCACAAAAGGAGAACATTTTGAAAAAAGATTATTCTAAGTTAATTTTTTGCCAAAATATTGTATTTAAATAATTTTTTTTGCAAAATGTCCTTAAAACAATTTTATACATGTAGTCTAATCTAAGTGATACTAAATATCATGAAAATTATCCATGTATGCGCATTTTTAAAATCAGTGTTCCGAACGTAGTCGGATACCTTAATTACATGAAATAATATAGAAAAGTTTTTAAACTAAACCCTGCTGAACAGTACTCCTGAAATTATTTTCCTAAAACAATTATTTTATATATTTTATTTCACGGTGTCAAAGCAACACCGTTGCACCTTTAAGGGTAATCGAAATCCCGGACGTTCTAGTGTTAAAAATATCAGAGCAGATAGGTATTGGCGGACATGAATGGAAGTATAAAAGTAAAAGATCAAAAATAGAAACAAAAATATGAGCATGTTTTTGTTGGGGGTGGGGATAGGTAGATGACAATATTTTTAATACGCGAGATCTTAGTAAACAGTTTCAGATACATATATATTTGAAAATAAATAATTTTTTAAAAGTTCTACTTAGATTTGATTCTTAGAGCATAAAACAGGTAAATTAAGCGAAAAATTTAGAAAACTCTGTTTGGTTGCACTTGAGTAATATCGTAAGCAGAAAATACATCAAAATATACTTTAAACATTTCACAGTTCTTAAACAAGTGAAAAATATATTTGACCGAAGCTCTTTAACTTTTTATACATGTGTTTTAGTATTAAGGTATCCGACTACGTTCGGAACCGTGATTTTAAAAAAAGCGCATAAATGGATCATTTTCATGATATTTAGTGTCCCTTAGATTAGAATACATGTATAAAATTGTTTTAAGGACATTTAGGCAAAAAAAATTATATAAATACAATATTTCGACAAAAATTTAATTTTTATTTTGTTTTGACCTCGATGTAACGAATAAACCTGAATTAACGAACAAAATGTTCGGTCCTGATGAATTCGTTAAAACGGGGTCCAACTGTATATTTACACCTACAGTCTAAAGGCTAAAAGTTTGGTATTATACTACTGAAGTGATCTCATTTTTGTCTAATACTGTCTTGTTATATTTCTCTTTATTACTTCTCCTTTTTTAGATTTATGGCAATTTAGTACAATATTTTACTATGTGATTATACATATATGTAATAACGTTGGCGGGTGTTGTTGTATTTGTTTGTTCATCAGGGGTTTCTCAGAAAACCTCTTCAGAATTAAACTTCATCTTGTTTATTTACACACACATAACGTAGACAGTCACACACACACAATCCCTTAATATATCACATCTATTGGAAAGAACACGAAAACAGACATGTATAACAAAAGCGACAAGCAGCAGCGACATTTCACTAGATCAACACAAAGACAAAGAGAGCGATCACAAAAGATTTTCGCTTTATATACCGGCTATGACAATCGCGTGACTGCTTTGTAATAAGAGCTCTGATTAGTTAAAATGGGCGGGACAGGGATTTCGGATACTAGCTGATTACGATTAAGATTAAAGCGTTAGTTCTGAACCAAAGAATTAAAGCTTATTTAATTTTTTTTAAAAAAAAGAGTGAATTAAAAGGATGCTAGAGGGAATTATTACATATTTTATATTCTTCAAAAATTCCTTTTTAAATTTCTAATGTTTTAACAATAGTTGAAAAGGATATTACATCATTTGTTAAATGGTGGGGGAAAAAACCTAACGCAGTACAAAAAAATAAACAAAGTTTTGTACAGAATTCAGTTTTATGTCTACACTTAACAGTCTCGAATGTTGAAGTAACTTTAAGGTAATTTCTTCGTTCAACTTACTCAAATTCCTTTATAAGTCAATCGCACCTTCGAGAATTCTGTAGAATCAAAATAAAAATTCACTATTTTCAAAAAAAAAAATGAATTTAATTACTTTGATAAAAATGTGGACCATTAAATACTAATCAAAGTACTTAACACATGTTCAATATTTTTTTTCAACTTCAATGTAAACTGGATTTATGTAATCCAATTCTAAAACCTAGTACTATCCCCCAAAATTAATCTAAATTCAGCGAATTCAGTTTTTCTGGGATGACCCTCACGAGAGTAATTTTATTCACAAGCTTTCACGATTGAAGTAAGGTCAAACCAAAATTTTACTACGTCCTTGAAGAGTGTCTTTGAGAGGGGAGGGGGGTCCATGATGATGCTCTGCCCCATTCACTCTTTTCTATAGATGCGTGGGATGCTTTGCCCTCCAAACGATTTGTGAGATTTTAAGGGGTGTAGGAAGGGGTCGGTCGTTGTAGAGTCTGCTATCGACTGTGTCCACTCTGCTCCGCTACCCTGTCCATTGTTTCTTGGATCGTATGGCGCCAACATCCCCTTCCAACTGGCGCCACGGACACCCCCTCAAAAGGGGTGGGGGTGCATCGTAGAAATAATCGTGAAATAAATAAACAAATATGGCGAGACAGTTGTGACGTCTTCATTGATGAAAAATCTTGAGAAATAAGACAACAGGAAGTTCATGGTACTGAAATAGATCTCAAATTCTTCCTTTTTTAAGCATTTTGTATAAGCACGTTTGAGATGCTTTTAATATATGGAGTTTATAAATACTTACAAATTCAAAGAAACTTTGCAAGTATTTTGATATGTTTTTAATATATTGCTTTTATATAGATTTGTTCAACAAAGTTTAATTTTAGATATCCATAGATGAATATCCGTTAAAAAAATGCAAAATTATATGTGTACAGTAAAAATCGCTTAACACAAAACTGAAGGGACTGAAATATTTTTTAGTGTAAAAGTATATTACAAAGGATAATTGATATATCAACAAAATTAAGTTTATTAGAGTTATTTTTGTTTACATAGACATATATGTATGCATATATTTAATAAAAATCAATGAAGCAAAAACATTTACCAGAAATTAAATAAATTTAATACAAAATTTTCAAATTTATAAAAAATAAAACATTTATTTAGTCTTTTGAAAATAATCTTATATTTTTCTTTGCATTTTTTTAGCATGAAATTGTCCGATGACGTACATTGTGTTATTTATATCCCCATTAAAATGTGCATCGAAAAAACTGTACATACTTTTCATGGCTTTTCGCATTTTGGATGGTGTGGGAACCGGATAACATTATTCATTTCATTTTCATCGTTGGAATCTGATTCAATGATATGTTTTGAGCTTCGAACAAACTCTGAAATATATTTGTCTGTCATAATTGAGAATGTTCCTACATTATCATCATCTGCTGCAGTTAATTCTTCCGTTAATACAATAGGTCAGTCCAATCTGGCTGGTGTTTTCCGTATTTTGTTCCTTTCCAGAATGGAAACCTTTTCGTGTTAATAAGGTGACCATTTTTTACCATAAAAGGAGGACGAAAAATTTAAGAAAAAATTACAACTTTAATATATGAAACATTTTATTAATTCAAACAAAAATATGCTAATTATGCTTACATTATTTTATTATTAAACGAGTATTTTTCCATTGAATGATTTTTTTTTGTCAACATATCATTTTCTAATATATCACAATGTTCGGGCAAAAAGTATCCTCCTTCATACTAAATTTTACGGTAAGCACTGTAAATAAGATATTGACATTCAATTTTGATTACTTACTAGTTACTTCACAAAAATCATTACCAGCAGAAAAAAAAAGAAAATTCTTCCAACTGCTGCATTAGTTCCAGAGCAGCACAACGTAAATCAAACAAGAATAATTACATTTTCATATAGAATGTTTTCATTTTTGAAATGGTTTAAGTAATTTCAGCCATCTTTTACTAATTTCTCAGCATACCGATTTTCCAATTGTTCGAATTCATTAGAATTTAAATATGCATTCAGTCTTCTACTTCAAACAGACAATTGTCATCGATTTTAATATCAGGTATTTCTTTCGATAAAAACTCAACATAATTTTCTATATCTGTCCAATTTACTTGCGACTAAATCAAAAAATAACGCTGAAAACTGTTATTTCCTGAGATATTTGTTTCAGACCATTCTTCGACATTTTGGAAACATGTTTGGTTCATCTCTGAATACAGAGATTAACAGATTAGTTTTAAAATATTGAAAAGGAGGACACTTTTCGAGAAAGGACAGAACCTATAAAAGGAGGACTGTCCTCCCTAAAAGAGGACGGTTGGCCACCTTAGTGTTAAGCCATTGAGAAAAAAATGCATGATAATACATAGTAGCTTGATGGGACAGTTGTATTATTTCTTGTTATCCGACATTTCGTCGTAAGCGTTTTTGCATTAAACGCATTTCACTGTACATATATGAAAAAGCGTAGCGATTGGTAATGTTTTCTTTAATAATGATTGTATTTTATATGGTTGATGTGATATGGATGGTATTGAGGAGGACACTGTCTTGTGGAAAGGTAACCCACTTTATTTCACATTTAGACACAAACAGAAATAAACATCTAGACGACACTCACCATAGAACCAGGGGCGTAGTTAATCCTTAATGGGTCTTGTATCGAAGATTCCTTGAGGCCATCTTTGGAGGCCTCTTAATAGTTCACGATTTTTTGCTTACACGCATTGGGGCCCCAGTAGCTTGGGGGCTCTGTAACGTTGATACGGCAGTAGCTACGCCCCTGCATAGAACATATAATACAAATACGACAAGCGCGCTTTACAACATGCCGAAGATAAATAACGGGGAATACAATAAAAGGACCTTGACAGTCTTTGCGAAGGATTTACTTATTTCAGATGATTTTGCTTCTTTATTCCTTTCTTCCCCCCAAAAATACCCATCAAAATACGAGGACCGAACCGCGTAACTTTTAATCGGCAGTTAAGGAATTAATTATAAACCGTACAAATCTTCAAGGTTTGTGTTAATACAAGCCCATGGGGTCACAGGTAATTATCAAACTTGATCTTAGTAATTTTAAATTAATAATAAAATACATTGTGCAGTACGGAAATTTTAAAAATTATTATTTTCATGTAAATGTGTATTTTATATTTTATAATGTCAAAAAGTATTTTTTTTTCCCAAATTCCCCAGTAAATTAATAATGGTCTGAATAATTTTTAGTTTTCAACTTTCGATATTCTCCCCCCTGGTAGGGGTTCCCCCCCACAGTTTGAGAATACGCTGGTTTAGGTGTCAATCGGAGAATAATGTTGGGAAATTACGGCCTAAGACTATAAAAATTAATGAGATAGAATTGGAAAGTGATGCTTGGATTATCTTTTCTGAAGAAGTATATAAACTGTTTAATTTATAATCGAGTGTGTACGATGGGGAAATAAAGTTTTGTTTAGGTTAAAATTAACTTTACCAACAAAACATAAAACCAGTGGGTAAAAACCGGATCTCTAATTGGGAGTGTTGCGATCACAAACGTGTCCATGCCTTGTTCCATCTCTATTAATAAAACGTAAATCCCATTCCGTTTCTTAATATAAATTTCATTCAAACGTTTATAAAAATTGTACTTAAACTATTAACACTCAATACATGTGCGAATAACTAATGTATATAATATTTAAAATGCATTATATGTGTAATATGTTATACATATAAATGTCCGACCAATGCAATTATCTTTTGCTATTATCTCTTATTTCTATTTAATTAAATATTTTTAGCATTATTATTGTTTTTGTTTTTAATTCGAATTTTTTGGGGAATTGTAGTATATTGCAAACTGTTTTTTGTAGGGTTTTAAAATTTAAATTTTTTTCAAATTAATTTATTTAAAATTTTTTTTAAAAAACAATATTTAACTTTTAAAATTTAGCCCAAGTTCCTTTTTTTTTAAAAACCAACAATTTTTTATTAAACTTTTTTAACTTTTTAAGTTTTCCGTTTTAAGGCAAAAAAATTTCCCCTTTGTTACTTTTTTTATTCGGAAAACTAATTACAAAAATTATTTTAAAAATTTAAAAATTTCTTTTCTAAGTGTTTAAGGGGTATTCCCCCCCAGTAAAACAAAATTTCCCCCTTTTTTAAAAATTATTCCCGGTTTTAAAAATGGGGAAAAAAAATGGTTCCCCCAATTCCCTTTAAAAAATTTATATTTTCCTTAAAAACCCGGAAAAAAATTTTTGATTTCAATTTTAAAAAAAATAAAAAATTACCAACCCAAAATTAATAAATATCTTTTTTCCCAAAACCAAAAATATTTTTTTTTCCCCTTTTCCCCTTTTGGGGAATTGTTTGGGGTTTTTTAAGTTATGGTGGTTGTGGCATTAGAGTTAAATTTTTTAAAAATGAAAATTTATTGGGGGTAAAATTTTGGTTTTTTCTATCCCCAACCCTCTGGGAAATCTTTTGCTTTTACGTATAATACAACTAGTGTTTACGCATTTTTTGAAAAAATTTCCCCAAAAAAATGTTTAGAAAATGAAAAAATTTTTCCAAAAAAGTTTTCCCTTTAAAAACCCGTTTATTATTTGTAATTAAAATTATTCCGCCCCTTTCCCAAAAATTTTTCTTTTTTTTCAAAATGGGGGGTTTAAAAAAAGTTTTGTGGAATGTTTTGAGTTTTCTCGGGGAAAAATGCCTTTTTTTTCGGGGAAAAATGAAATACCGAAAAAAAAATTTTTCTTTAAAAAAAAAAAAAAAAAAAATTAAAAAAAAATTTAAAAAAAAAAAAAAATTTTTTTGGTTTTGGAAAGTTAAAACCCAAAAAAAAAAAAAATTTTGTGGGAAAAAAAAAAAAAAAAAAAAAATTTAAAAAAAAAACCCAAAAAAAAAAAAAAAAAATTTTTTTTTTTTAAAAAAAAAGGGGGGGGGGGCCCCCAAAAGGGCCAAAAAAAAAAAAGGTTTTAGGGTTTTTGGGGGGGAAAAAAAAATTTTTAAAAAAAGGGGGGGGCCCCTTAAAAAATTTAAAAAAAATTTTTAAAAAAAAAAAATTAAAACGGAAAAAAAATTTAAAAAAAAAAAAACCCCCAAAATTTTTTTTCCCCCCAAAACCCCTTAATTTTGGGCCCCCTTTTTTTGAAAAACCCCCTTTTAAAACCCAAAAAAGCCTTAAAAAAAAAAAAAAAAACCCAAAAAAAAAAAATTTTTTTAAAAGGGGGAAAAAATTTTTTTAAAAAAGGGGTTTTTTAAAAAAAAAAAAATTTTTTAAAAAAAAAAAAAGGGGTTAAATTTTTAAAAAAAAAAAAAAAAGGGGGGTTTTTTGGGGGGAAAAAAAAAGGGGAAAAAAAAAAAAACCCCCGGGGGGGAAAAAAAAACCCCCCCCCCCCGGGGGGGAAAAAAAAAAAATTTTTAAAAAAAATTTTTTTTCCCCTTTTTAAAAAAAAATTTCCCCCTTTTTTCCCCCCCCCCTTTTTTTTTTCAAAAATTTTTTTTTTTTTTTAAAAAAAAAAAAAAATTTAAAAAGGCCCCCCCAAAAAAAATTTTTTAAAAAATTTTTTTTGGGAAAAAAAAAAAAAAAACCCCCCTTTTTTTTTTTTTTTGGAAGGGTTTTTTTTTTAAAAAAAAAATTTTTGGGGAAAAAATAATTTTTTAAAAAACTTTTTAAAAATTTTTCCCCAAAATTTTTTTGGGGAAAAATTTTTTTTAAAAAAAAAAATTTTTTTTTTTTTAAAAAATTTTTTTTTTTTTTTTAAAAAGGGGGGGGGGGTTTTTTTTTTTTTTTTAAAAAAAAATTTTTTTTTTTTTTTTTTGGGGGGGGAAAATTTTTTAAAAAAAAAAGGGGGGTTTTTGGGGCCCCCCCATTTTTTTTTTGTTTTTTCCCGGGGGGGGTTAAAAGAACCCGGGGGGCCCCCCGGGGGGGAAATTCCCCCCCCGGGGGGGGGGGGTTCCGGGGGGTTTTTGGGAAAACCCCGGGGCCCCCCGAAAAAAATTCCCCCAAAAAAAATTTTTTTCCCCACCCGGGGGTAAAGGGGGGGAAAAATTTTTAAACCCCCCCCCCCCTTTAAAATTTTAAAAGGTTTTTTTAAAAAAATTTTTTTTTTTAAAAAAAAAAGGAAAAAAACCCCCCGGGCCTTTTTTTTTTAAAAAAACCCCCCCTTTTTTTTTTTTTAAAACCTTAAAAAAAAATTTTTTAAAAAAAAAAAAAAAAACTTAAATTTAAAAAAACAATTTAAAAAAAAATTTTTAAAAATTTTTTTTTTTTTTAAAAATTTTTTAAAAATTTAAAAAAAAATTTAAAAAATTTTTTTTAAAAATTCCCCCCAAAAAATTTAAAAATTTTTTTAAATTTTTTAAAAATTTTTTTTTTTTTGGTTTTTTTTTTTTAAAATTTTGTTGATGTTGTCACTGTCTGACATAGTCAGCGGGGACGAAATTCATCGTCGCAATGGGCTGATATCGCCTGCGTTGGCCTTACCCTTCAGCACCATACAGGTGACAGTACGTTTAGCTGGGTGAAATTCCTGAAGGGACGATAAAAATTACGATAGATGGCGCCACCATCATTTTTTACCTCCAAATTTAGGCATGGAACTGGGGGGGGTTTTTCCCCACCCTGCACTCGTGATTCAGCCACAAGACTTTCGACCCACGATTTAAGGCACTTACTCCGTGTGTACTGGAATTTTTTTGGCATCGAATCCAGGCCTTCCGGTCGGGCCCGGTTTTCCAACCACAAAACACCCACGGCCCTCTTAATTATTAAAAGTAGTCATTAAAAATTAGTTTAATTTCAATAAATTGAGTGAAAAAGATAAAAAGTACGAATAGAGTGTTCACTCAAAGGACAACTATTCCCATTCCTAACTGGTTAAAACAAATTTATTAACAATTCTTTTAAGCGTAATGATTAAAAGATTACAAATATTTTTTTAAAAAATTAACATAATTTTAACACAGTTCAAGTAAAAAAAGTTAAATCAATTTAGAAATATGAATTAATTTAATTTTTTCAGCCACTTAATGTGTATTGAAATTTAATTAATTTCCAACGTATAAATGTTGATCATTAGGCATAATTGCATTTCAAACGTTCCCATCCTAGGACCATAATGTAATATCTACTTACTCAATAGTAAAAAGAAATTTACACATAAAGTTCTCGCTGACTTTATGAAAAAAAAAATGCAGCCTTTCTTTTTGAAGTCCAAAATAAATATCAGTTGAGAGCAGAAGGTAGCTTCATTAATCTTGTAAAGTATCTTGCTTGAATCTTGTACTTGGAGTTATTCATTCATTAATGCTTTGAAAATATAAATCACATTTTTCACTTGACTTCGTAGAGTTAAGCACCTCTTAAGTTTGAATTGCGCCCTTTCCCATCATTACCAAGCACTTGAAGTCACTTACACCAACAATCAACCACATCCTACTTATCTTGATGAATATAACGGCACATTTTTATCAGTTCATCAGGTTCAATTTTTTCCCCTGATTTTTCCAACTTTTTTATTTGTTAAGGTTGTGAAAAGTCTGGAACAACAAATATTTGAAAAATAAGCGCGTTGAATTTTTTTTGTCCCTTAAACGCGATGTTTTCGATCTCACGAAACACGCTATTTAGGTTTTATGTATGATACTAGTTTGAATACAGAGGAAAAGGGGGTGAAAATTCTATTAGATCAAACAAGGATGACACTTTGTATGAAATTTTCCTAAGAAAATATTTGATTCCTATTAGAATTTACAGATAATATAGATTTTTACATGGGCACGCTAGAGCCTACTAATAGCGGCTCAATAATAGCAGGTAAGCGGTAGGTGTGAATCATAATTCAAGAGAGTGTTATGGAAATATGAAACCTAGACTTTTTAAAAAAACGTTTTATTTCGGTGTGTCCCGTGAAACAAAAAAAAAAGAGATAAAAAAATTTACATTTATTTCCGGATACAAAAGATTTAGTTTTAAAACTAAAGAAAAGGCGAACATTAAAAAGTGAGATTTCTATATACATCTAAATACTGTTCATTTAAAACAAATTACATACCTTTCAACTTTCAACAATAAATTTTATAAGTTTTGTCTCCTCCTCTTTTCTTGTGCCTTAGGTTTGTAATTTTAGAAGTATACCATTGTTCAAAAGCCTAAGACAATACTTCAAAAAAAAATGTTTCAATGGATAAGATGGATGTTTTAATGGGTACCTGTACATTTCAACTTTTTTCGTAATAAAGAATGACGCGCAATATGCTGTGAATATACTTACAATTAAAAAATGCAGTTTGAAAGTATAGTTGCGCGTAATACACAGGAATATGCAGCACTTTTTGCTTCTGGCCCTCTGGAATCATACTTGAATCTCATGTACGAATATGTAAGATTACAAAATAAAAATTTTTTCCTTAGCAGAAGTCTATTTGGGGATAGACTTTTTTAATTTTGGATTATTAACGACGAATATCCCCGATATTCTACCGGGGTGGGGGGGCACGTGCCCTTGATGGCATGCGGCACAATATTTTGGGCACGCCAATGATCAAAATGGTTTGCATTATATTTCAAAATAACGAAGTTCCCTATTAAATATTACAAGCAAACGCAAATTTATGGTAGGGGGTGGCTTGGAAATACTTTTTTATTTCGCCTTTTACGTCGTGGCTCAATTGCTTATGATGCAAAGTTGTCTACGTCTTTTCCCAAATTTTTTATTTTTGTTTTATATACGATATTTAATTGTTATTTAACTTTAGTTCAGCAAAAAAAACAAAAAGGAAACATTTTAACGAATTTTAAATTTGGTGAATCTAGAAATATGGCATTAGTAAAGGCGACAAAGCGGTGTGCATTTTATGTTCTGCAACAGTGGTATGCAAAACATTCGTCTGTAAGACGACATTTTGCAACAAATCACACAAATCCCCTTGTCAAAAACTAAACCACAGCAAAATAAGTTAATAATATAAGTTATTTTCCAAACAATCTGCAACAACGGAGGTCACACTAATGTTTACTTTAATTTGAATTACACGTTTAACTAAAAAATTTACAACTATACAGTACAAAAGGTATTTTTTAGTAGTAAATAAAGAATTTTGTGAGTAGTTAACATTCAGTTTTATTATTTTCGCAATAATCACAAGTCAAAATTATTTGACGTCACGTCTACACCTCATTAAACACTTCTTTAGAAAAAATGGCACGTTGATCCATAAAGGTTCGCCACCCCTAGACTATCCATAAACTTCTATATTACCATATGTTGGGTTGATGGCAGTATGAGTTATATTTTACATAAAATAGAATTATCAGAATTATTGGAATTATTGGAAATTATCAGAATAATTGGCAACTGAATACCGGACTCGACTGGGAGATCGACTCGAGGAATAATAAAATTTTCACTACAGCTGAAGAAAAGGCGATCAATTGCCAAAATAGTGAACTTTTGCTTTAGTATAAAGCTTATTTAATTCAAAACAAGAAAGGCAACAAAAAAAGTTGGTTGTCGCATAAGAATTCATTTCATTTTACTATAGAGTAGAGGAAACAGAAATAATTTCATTTTTTAGCATCTATATTTTTTTTCCATACAAAGCTATTAAATTACATGTACATTAAGAATTTTTTTGTTTATATTATGTTTTGTATATGTTATGTTTTGTTCATGTTTTTAAATTCCTTTTTATGAACCAATTTTGTACCAGGATGAGTTTTAGCTACTTCAAAACAAGCATTAATAGTCTCTTTTTAATACATATATAGCAGTCTATTTATTTTTATACCCGTATTATGAAAAGCATTATCAAGCATGTAATTTCTTTTCTTACCAGAACTTATCTGAATAAGCACTACTTATTCCATTTACTTAACACAATTTACATTTTTTGTCCTTCATGTACTTCCTTGTAATTTCTTGTAGCGCAAGCATTTAAACGATGCTTAGAACATGCTTCACACTAAAGTATTTATCTCTGCACAACTTCCCAACCATCTTCTTCGATGGCTCTTTCAAAAAATCCATTACTTTTCTTTTGGTTCTTAAAGGACATCAAATATTAACCAGTAAATGATGCTCGAAGACACAATAAAAATGAGTAAGTCTAGAAAAAGTTACTTAAATTAACAAGTACCATCAAAAACTAATTGAATAATCTTCCAAAAAAATACATGAAGACTATTCTATTATAGGCAACTTTCAAGAATAAACTCCTTTTTAACATGGGGATCGCTTCTGGTTCTTGTTGGAATTAGTCATTAAGCTCAAGGTTGAATCGATAGCTGCAGTTGTACCTCCCTCCACGAAGCATCTAATCCTTGGACCACTAGGAGGCTCCTATATTTAGACAGAGGATTAGAGAAGCTTTAATCCCACCTGATCTTTCCAGACTTCAATTTACGATTCCGTTCGATAAGACCCCACGTTAGCATTATCAGGCAAGTTCTTCGCCAATTTGGCATTATTTGAAATAGCTATTCTCAGACCATGGCAACTTATCATTAACGTTGCTCTTTCTGTCTTAGAAATATTCTTTCAAGAATTAAAGGAAGACAGGGATTTATTGGAAAAGACTCATTTAGATTATAATGAACTATTCTGGTTTCCTGGGAATGGGAGTTAAATGATTGAAATAACTTGGAGAATCGATTAAACGGAGGTTATTTCGGTGATAAAATCTAAATGGAACTGTTTTGAGGATGAAAGTTAACAGCAGTTATCAATAAGTAATGGATCTCATTATATAAATTTTCGTTTTCGTGTTTTGTAAACAGAAATGTAAGAAGTAATATAAATTTTTTACATCAATTCCTACTTCGTTAGAAAAACGTACTGGTGCCATCTGTTGAAACTAGTTGTAACTACGACAGAAATAAAGCAGAATAAATTTAAAATTAAAAAATAATATTTAATTAATAAATTAATATTTGAAAAAACAGTATTAACATCAAGAGTCGTCCACTACAAGTTTAAAAATATGTATTTGAACTTGAATGGATGAATAGGAAGTAATTTATTAACGATTGAAAATTTTAACACAATATATATACATATATAGGAAGATTATGAACTAATAGTAGAAATTTAAAAAAATTGAACCAAGTTTCTATAAGAGAGAGATAATTAAAAAAAATCAAATAAATCACTAGCTAGTAAGAGAGAAAGAAACGAGATAAAAATATTTAATCTAACTTGTCCAGAATATTAAAAGAGTCTAACCAAAAGCTTTTTGACCATAAAAATAGTAACATGCGTGACAGGAAACAAAAGGAAAAAAAGGAACTACCTCTTTTTCATCTAATTATGAGGTTCTCCAAAAAAAATGACAGACTTTTTTTTTTCTCTTGTGGCCTTGCTGTTCAGATTTTCAGTATATGGTAGTAATAAAATCAGTTCAAATTAGAATTCCCAATGGACATTTAATGTATACTGAAACAAATGATAAACACACATGGTGTGAATGTTTCTTGAGTCTTTAATATTCAAAACGTTCTTAAGTCTTGGGCTGTTCATGTATTTTTCATGTTTTATTTATTCATGAAAACAGAAGAAAAAATCCCGACTTAATTATGTCGGAACGCCGTAGAGAAAAATAAACTATTTAATAATGAAGATTTATCATTTTGAATGAAATATGTTTTAATTTCTCTAGAATAGCTTTAAATAAATTTCTATTTAGAACTGATATAGAATATGTCTAGCTTGAAAAATACATCTGTAAGATGTTAAAACTGTGAGAAAAGTAATTCGAAGATATGTTGTTTATACAAATTAAAAATTGTTTTTCTTTTTAGTGCACATATTCTATTTCTTCAAATTTGGAGCCCTTATGTGCATTTTAGTGCATCTATGTTATATTTAGATCATTTAAGTATGTTTCCGTACACAGATTTTATATATTTAGATTGGCTATACATACCTTCATTTACAGATGCTTAGACTGCTTTGTAAGCTTTCGAATACATGTTATGTTTAGAGTAGTTAAGTACGTTTTGCATACAGGTGTTAGGGTTAAAGCAGTTATGTAAAATGTTATGTTCTTAATGTTATGTTATGTTCTTAAATCCCTTATACACCTTTCTGTATACATAGTGTTTGGATAGAATTGTATTTTTCTATTATTCAAATTATAGTTTTATTATTATTAAAATTATACATTTATTACTATTCAAACTGAACTTTTATTATTAATGTGCTTTGTATGTTCATTTATGTATACTATACTTAATTTCTATTCAATTTTTCTTATTATTTACAATTTCTATTTTATGTGTATATTTTGTGTAAGATAATTACTTTTATTGCCATAGCTTTTATAAACGCCATCGACTATATTTATCTTTTGCGCAATGGCAACATGTTCGTTTCGAATTGTTAGTGTAATACAATCTCTGGAATGTTCAGTTGCTGTACTGTTCCTCGCTAGGAGAGGCCCTCGCCTCACAAAACTGCTGGCATTTTCCTAAATCTTTCCACAAAAAATTAAAGTCGTTAAGATTTTAAAAACAAGAATCTTCTTTTATATATAGTCCCGTGTGGCAGACACAGATTTTTGCGAATTTTCGTGGGAGAAAAGCAGTCAATTCTTTCAATAAACACAGATTTATTAATGGACAAGGACAAATGGATGACTACACAAAGACCAATCAACGTTCACACGCAAAGAAATATTATAAATTATTCACAATAGTGCAAATCCCACACGTTATAAGCAAGAGCTTGACAATGTTCAAAAACGTCACTTTAAACACTTCCACCAGCAGGTACTTAGACAGAGGAAGTCTCTCTCTTATTGCAGTCAACGTATAAGCATATTCTAATTTCGACCGACTTTTTCTTTGTTTTAAAGTACTCTTATATAGCTTCAAGAAGTTATCCTTCCTGAAGGGTTGATTCCAGAGATCTCTCGAGGGTTCCTTGGATATACCTTTCTTTTTGCCAAATACCATAAAGTGGCCAATTTGGTAACCCTGGTCACTTTTTTGGGTTGACATACTCTTATTTTTCAATTTTATGCTGGGAAGCGAACTTTCCCTGTAAAAATCAATTTTGCCACTAGCAGTATATCACTGCAGAGAAAATAACAATAGGTTCAAAGCAATTGTGGCTGTTTCTTTATACATATGTTATGTTTGAAGCAGTTGCGTATGCTTTGTTTATAATTGTTACGCTTAGAACGGCTGTGTATGTTTTACTACACAAATGTTATTTTTAGTGAATACACTGTTAATCTTCAATGCACATGCACATGCGTTAACTGAGGTTTTTGAAATATAAAAATAAGCATGTGAGAAGAAGTGTGGTACGTTTTTATTATTAAAAGTGAATTAAATCTTCAGTATTTACATTAAAATGTTTAAACAATTCAAATTTCCTATAAAAAATTGTTTAAAATATTGGAATAAAAATTAATAAATTCACTGAGTTATATCTATTTTTTGGCACTGATTCCTCGAAATATAACAAGAATCTATTTATTATTTTGATATGATTTGAACGGAAACATACTTTAATTCGCGTTTAAGAAATATTATCACCTAAATTTTTAATCTTTGGTCTCGGGAGATTTTAGATTTTAATCTACGTTTAATGAAACTATTTTTTTTCGGAAGGGGGTGGGGTGAAGATTTAACAAAAGGAAAAATAAATCAGCAGTTAATTATAAAAAGTAAAATAACAAATTATTATTATTATTTTTATTATTATTATTATTACTACATCTAAAATATAAAATAAAGGGCGAATATTTATTTAAACTTCGCCAAAACTTGTCGCATCAACGGAAATTATGCAAATGATTATTCCCTAGGTGGTTAAGGAAAAAAAAATCTTTCTTTTAAATCTTTTGAATTCTGGAAGCTTGAATATTTTTTTAGAAAAATAGTTCTTGACAGAAAACAAAAGTTTTTTACAAGAAAAAAGTTTTTCTTTCTCATGTCTTTTATTTTTTATTGGTTGAATTTGGTAGTAAATAGACACAAAAATACTTTTAAGTGACCTGAAATTTATGTTAAAAAGCGCTTAAAAATAAGGTTAATTTTCCTTATATCAAAGTTATAGAGCTCATGAGTTTACATGAGTATTGCGCATGACTTTTTAAGTCAAAAGTAAAGTAAACTTAATTTTATTAATAAACTTTGCACATTTTGCATAAATTCAATAAAAATATATAGATCGACCACGACGTGAAGTTCTGGCTCCGCCTATATGACATGATATCAGACTTTTCTACTGAATGCAAGGAAAATTTCTGTCATTTTTCTAAAGAAACTCCAATATTTTTTCCCTTTTTAATTTAAAATTCAAGCCAAAATAAATACATGTACGGTCACGCAAATGGTAACGTCAGAGCTGCATTACGAATGTATCACGGTTAGTTTCCTGATCAATAAATGACGGATCACATAACTTTTCAGTGGTTACATCGTCAACTTTGAGAAACACGTTAATTCCACATCACCAGACATGAAGCTGGTCTACAAAGAGAGCTGTTCGCAGTCCAAGCCTGGAGGAAAGCCTCTTGAACATAGTGACTGATAGACCAGAGTCAAGTACAAGAGCTGTTGCTCATCTCATAAGTGTGAGTCATCAGACCATTTGTAGAGTGTTAAACGAAGAGTGTTAACACCTCTTCCATTTTCAGGGAGTACAAGTTTTGGATCCGGCAGATTATCTTATCCGATAGCCAGTGAAAGGTACAGTAATGTGCGCTGCAGCTGGACTTCACAGCTCATATGCTGAACAGTTATGGTAAACATTACACTTGTAGTAACATTACACTTTAGTAAACACTTTTGTCTTTTCTTTCGTCTCTTATTTTTTGTGTTTGTGCCTCACCGCGTCACTTGCGCCCATACATTCCTATACAATAAACGATTATTAAAATATTCTGTATCTACCCTATAAGTTTGTACCATGATTTCTGCACCACTCTGTATATGCTCTAACTCAGGGGTACTCTACCTTTTTTCTATGACATTTGAAATAATACATATGTAAGTTATTTCAAAGGGAACGCAACATGAGGATAAATGGGAGAATAAATGCTTCGACCAAGAAAACATTAGAAATTTTAAATGTGGAAAATTGATCAAAATATTATAACTCCTGTTTTGCTATTTTGAATTATTATTTTTTATATTTTTTATTCTCGCCACTAACACTAAATTAGAAGCATTTAAGAAACACTCCTTCCCAATTTCTGCATCAATAAACGGTTTTATGTGATTACCAATTTCATTGTTACCACTGACGAAACACTTTGTTGCTGTTCCAAAGACTATTCATGAAACCCTATATGTCACCTCTTGAAAGAGATCTTCGAGGAAAAGTGTCATTCAATGATTCCTGTTTATCGCTGGTTTTTTAAATACAGCACTTTCGTGACAAATCAAACAATTACAGATTCATGATTTCTTTTTTCAGTACAAAATAGTTAACCTCCCAATCGTCTGGAAACGATGTATTTTCTTCGAATATTTTTCGCTTGCAAGGTATAAAAGATAGATAAAAATTAGTTTCAGCCATAAAATTGTCGCTCCTCCATTGTTGACTGTTATCACTAACTGTAATCATTCCAAATAGAAAAAGAATATCAATTCGTACCCGTATGACACCGACAACAAAAAGCAAAATTGATGTATTTGATTTCTTGAAAAAGAATTTCCCACCAAATTTTTAATACAATGTTAAAATTTCTCAGAGAAATTGGTCATGACCGACCCACTTAAAAACGCTCGATGGTAACGCTGCTCTAACTTGTCTAAATATATAACACATCATGGTAATTATCTTTATGAAAATTCCTTAAATCATATTCTGTAGTTGTGTAGGCTATCAATGAATTTAAATTATAGGCGAACTTTTAAAATGTTGAACAAAAAAGTTTATCAGCATTTTTCTCTCTCTATATATATGGATTATTTGTCATCCATGGCATTCGTCACCAAACAGGCAATTACAAGTCATGGATTAGGTACCCCCTGTCTCTGATGAAAAAAGTCCGGTTACTTACCCTTCATTTCAATATACCCTTTTAATGGAAACGTTAATAGGGTTCTCTTTGCTCAATATCTCCACAAAGAACTCCATGATTTCGTATGCAAATCGACTGATAGATTTACTGAACGAAAGCTTAGTCTCATAAAAAGTACATCAGCACCATCATTTTTTTCCTCTTCTCTTTACTGTAAAAAAGAACAGAAGGGGGGAAAAACTGTAAAGAACCAATTTTTTACGTTATGCTTCGAATTCCATTCGTCTGGATGATTTCATTTCCATACTTTTTTTTCCCCTTTCTCTTCTTTTATCGAATTCCCTTCCCTCTTCTTTTCCCCCATTTTTCTCGTCAAATGGGAAATGGGAATAAAAGTGTTAGAATAAATTTTTTTTCTCTCTCATTTATTTCTTTCCTCTTGGCTTGAAAAGGCAATAGAGTGATAGAGATAATCTCTGACAGGAATTATTAATTACTTAAAAATGCAAGAAATCATGTTTTCGACGGATCGAATGTGTCATAGATAACATTGGAAGGATTATAAAGCGTTTTATATTATCTTCAAGGATATTATAGTGATAAATTTTTCTGGTTTTGAAGGGGAGGAGGGAGGGTTGATTCACTTAGACAAGGGAAAGAAGCTTTTAAGAATTAAGGTATCCGACTACGTTCGGAATCGTGATTTTAAAAAAGCGTATAAATGGATAATTTTCGTGATATTTAGTGTCAGATTAGAATATATGTATAAAAATGTTTTAGGTGATTATTAGAAAAAAAATTATTTATATACAATATTTTGGCAAAAAATTAACTTAGAATAACATATTTCAAGATGTTCTCCTTTTGTGAAAAATGCTTCTATTATAATATTATTTTGCCTGCATATAGCTCAGACCTCTGTACAGAGGCTCAACTACGATTTTTTAAAAATTCACATTATTTTCAGAGTTACAACCCATTGAAATAATGATCGGCGTTTTTTTCTTAAAATTTCTCCCCTCTGTTGTCGTAAAACATGGATAAACCCACTTCTAAGTTATATATTTCAAAAATTCTAGTTGAGGTTCTGTACAGAGGTCTGAGCTATATACAGTCAAAATATTGTTGCAATAGGAGCATTTTTCACAAAAGGAGAATATTTTGAACATGGGTCAATAATGTTCATTTTTTGTCAAAATATTGTACTTAAATAATTTTTTATTGTAATACTATTTTTAAAACAATTTTATAAACATTTTCTAATGTAAATGGCACTAAATATCATAAATAATATCCACTTTACGCTTTTGCAAAATCACGGTTCTGTACGTAGTCGGATACGTTAATGCGCTCATTGCTTTTTATTGTAAATATTTGTGATTTTGTTAATAATTATTGTAATCCATGTGAGATGGTTATTTTTCAATTCAAGAGAGAAATATAAGTTTTTAAAGAAGTCAAGAAAAGTACAGAAATTCCTCGCGACTTACGCTATCCCACCTTACGCGATTTTCAAATTTCGTCCTTTCGTCTTTTGTTTGAGCATTGATCAGCTCGATTACTCACTCCTTGCTCCCGGTTTAGCTAGTATACATGTTATGACAACAAAAGATGGAATAGCGATTTGAAATTTGACTAATGGTCTCAGTTTAATTGACAAAAGGTTACAAATTTTAGAAAATATAGACTCTAACGAAGAGAGCATTCTTTCCCCAGCAAAATAAAGAATAAAACAATATTATAAGCATGCCACGAGGAAATTGTGTGGGAGAAAAAATATCTTTGAGCTGACAGACTGTTTAGTTAGATTTTATGAAGCCTTCTACATCAAAATAATTTCGGTTTTCTATTTGTATTTTTTATCTAAGATTTTATTAATTTTTTTTTCTTAATTATTTTTTTAGTCTCTGGACCCAACTAAAATTAATTTATATGTATTGATATGCGAAATTATATCTCAACTTACGCGCTTATATCTCAGTCCCATCTATCTTATAAGTTCCGAATATTGAAAGTGGAATGATTTTGCTTGACAATACGGAAAATAGGAATTAAAGAAGAGACCAACTACAAAATTTAATACAATTACATAAATACAAGTTCAAAGGAAATAAATAAATAGAAGCTACTTTTAAAATTTTTGTTGGACATGAAGTTTCAAACTGGTTTTCCTTTTCTCATCTGACAATGAAATTTACTTTAAAACTGCAGAAGAGGTTGATCTTTTATCGGTCGACTCTTATCGTAATTTATTCCAGGTATTCTAGAATTTATTTACCATTGAAATCGAAGTCAGGTTGAACCCAAACTTACGACCGGTGGCTGTAATTGTCGAGTCGTAGGTTCGAGTTTTCGATGCAACTATAGCAATGCTTCTCAAATTTTCAATATTTGCGACTCAATATTCAATCATAATTTTCATCCCCTCTCATACAATAATAACAACAATGTATTGAATCCAATAATAATATACTTTGAAGCTAAAACTAAAACGCTTCTTTAACCTCTTAAGTGCCTACTGCGTATATAAACGTCTCGCGCTCAGCCAATGCATTAATTGCCCTTGACGTATACATAAGTCTTTCCAAAGTTCGATCTTTTCTGTGCGCTGTTATCCATAACATTATTCTGAAGGCTTTGGAATGAAATAAAATGACCTATGACAAAGTTTGCGACAAATTTACTTATCTTAGAGGATTTGCTTATTTATTCTTTTCTTCCCTCCCCCCCCTTCGCAATGTTTCCCATACGCTCGCCTGCGTGTTAATAAACGGTGGAATTGGGGAGCGAATCGCGTAATTTTTAATCGTCATTTAAGGGGTTAATTATAAACCGTACACATTACCAAGATAAATGTTAATTTTTGAAAATTTCATGACAAGCTCATGGGGTCACTGGTAATTAATATTAAACTTGTTCTCTTAACTTTTAGTATTGTTAAATTAATTATAAAATATATTGTGCGCAGTACTGATATATCAGTATATATGTATTATATCAGTCTAAATTTGTTTTTATTATGCCAGAGAATATTTCATTTGCTTATTTTGAGTAAATTAATAATTTTTAAAATAATCTTTTGTTTTTTCGACTTTCTACACCCCACAGTTTGAGAAACGCTGCACTACAGACCAACCGAATTGATTTTAGCACATTAAATCGAATGTACACAATTGATGCACGTTAAATCTGCATAGATTCAAAATCTTAATATTGGTATAAAGAGGAAATTTGAAGAAGAGGGTGACAGGTCAGGAGTCACCAGTGGCGTAACGGAGAATATTAGGATCACTTTCAAAGTAAGGTTTCGAGCCCCAAGCTCAAACACGTACTTGGCTTAGTCACATTTTGGGTCCCCTAGAATCCTGTTCCCCCCCCGGCAATGCGAGGGTGTACGTTACGCCACTGGGTGTCACCTTCATCACTTGATCATAGCTCAAAATAACAAGATCCATTGCCGATGGACCTTCCGTGCGACGCAACAAATCATTCATTTTCGAAAAAAATGCATGAAATATTATTTGAGCTTAAAGAATAAAGATATTTAGATAAAACATACAGAACGTTTATTTCTTATCTAGCTCTAAATGTCCTTTGCAGTCACCGAAATGCTTTGAAACACCAATTTTAAAAATTCCAGTGTTTAATTTATTATTTACCTGCAAAAAAAAATCTATAAAATAATGCAATTTATGTTGACTTATGAATAATTTAGAAACCAATAAATTAGATTATCTAAAATTTTCGAAGCAATTATAAAGAAAAAAAACCCCTACTTTTTAATCACGTACTTATGAACGACGCTTTTCATTTCATTAGAAATTTTACTTTAATATTGTTGTTTGTGCTTTTGGTTTTATCACCACTTTGGGCATTTTATTAATATTTGCGTTTGTGCTTTTTTCTGTACATCAAGTGTGATTACATTTTAATTTTTGACTATTTTTCAAAAGTCAGAAAGTGAATGGACTGCTTTTAAGATGTTCATATATTTGGTGTTGCCGCCTATCCGGTATAGTGGTTAGTGACGCTGACTACAGTGCAATAGGGGCTTGGCGAATCCCGGAGAAGGCATGGATGTTTGTAAATGCATAGTGCCTTTGCGGCATGGGGGTACTCTAAATAGCCGTTGAGCCTCAAGTCCTCTCGTGAGGTTGGTGGTAGGGGAAGAGATGTGGGAGGCCCCTGACCAGTCTTGGGGTGTTCTCCTTCAAAACTGGGGTGGAACAGAGCAAAATCATACTGTCAACCGCATGGTGCTCATAGGCGTAAAATTCTAGGCCTTAGCCGGGATGAATTTCGTGGGCCTTGATCTGATGTTACTGTCGATCAGGTGGTATAAGTAACAACAACAGCATATTTGGCTCTGAATATAATTTTTTTGGATGGGTATCTATTACTTTTCAGTACTTTTAGAATCCCCCAGCAAATTCATTTTCATGCAATTCCTATTAGCTCACACTCTTTTATTTATTTATGTTGGTGGTATTTTCAGTTGTTAATAAAATACATTTTAAAACGCTCAATTGAGCTGAAATTTAAAAAAACAAACAAAAAAACATGATTATTTTGGATGGCAATACAGTAATTTAATTATAATTAATTAAAATTAATTAATTAAAACTAATTATTCAAATAATTACAAATACATCCACTTTGGCATCATTTTTGGCGATTTGTGTCAAAACTTAAAAATATTTATTTGAACTGAAATTTTATAGACAAGATTGTTTTGGATGACAATACGATGTTTTAATGATAATTAATAAAAATTAACTACCTCTTAATGTTGTGATTCTGTCATATGTATATACATATTTATATTAATTGTAACTCTTTAATAAAAAGTAGCTAAAATATATTTTTCTTTGTTGATCTAAGTAGGAATTGACTTAAAAATTGACTTGTTTTTTATCTCCCATCAAATAACTAAATTAATTTTAGAAGTTAATTATTTTCCTCAAAATTAATTAACGAAGTTTTAAATGAGCTTTTTTAAATAGCCCTATATTAAGACTAAAAATAATGTATGTGACATTTTTTTATTGATTGAAATGTTCAATAAAAATGCTTATACCTTAAGCAGTACACATACCATTTCTTCATAACATAAGTAATCCCATCTCGAAGATAATTTTTTTTTGTTTCATCATTCATCTCATAATCCTTTTAAAGCAGCTTCTTTGTTTCTTTTATTCACACATAAACCGCTTTTATATAAATTAAGACCTACTTGTTAACTTGTAACGTATCTGCTTAGATATAAATATGTTTTTATAAAGCCTTGGAATCCTTCCAAGACTTATCTCTTATTTTTTTCGTTTGCTGATCAAAATCTTTTTCGAAAGAAAACTTTGTCCACTCTCCTCTGCCTTCGGATTATGCATAAATTCCTACAATATTTTTTTTCCTTTTGACAATATCTGCAAGGCTAAGCATTTTTAGGAGTTTAAATATACTTTATAAATCCACGACAGAATTCTCCCAAATAAAACGGGAAAAAAGAAGTATACTTTATAATGAGTCTTCGTGTAAGATTGTAAGGGGAAAAAAGTTCAGCCCGGAGCGAGTCTGCAGGATTAGGAATCTTATTTTCATGTCCCTCGGTGAGAGTATGAAAAAATATTTTAGACGAAAAAAAATTCTAAGAAAGAAACATTTGTAGCTTTATTATACTTTTTTTTGCGTTGAATATCATAGGTTTTTTTTTTTTTACTTTATACATATATCGCAAGATTTGAAAAGTCATCTTAGAAAATTTCCTGTATTTGTTACTAAAATAAATGCTTTATTAAAGTTGTGTTTTTACTAAAAATCATTTGTGCTCAAATGAGTTTTTATAATTCATTTCAAAGCAAAATGCATTCGATAAATGACTAGTCACAAATTGATAACGGTTATTAGATATATTTAATAACTCCCATTTTTTATTTATGATGTTAAATAAATACAGGATAAAATAATAATTACATAATTTTTTTTTAAATCGAAAAGGTTGTTTATTTCTTTTAAATGTAATTTTAAGAGTCCACTGCAACCATAAATACGCAACCACACGAAAAAGTGCATTATAAGCAAATATTACAAATACCTAAACTAACAACAAATACTTCAAAGACAATGACTTGATGACAAAAAAAATTTAGTCATAAACTCCCTCACTTAAATGTTGACTATTTACCAACAATGATAATCATTTGTCAAACAACTTGTGTGTTCAAACAATACATTTTTAAAACTTTTTTCATAAAAATTTCGACATTTAGTTTAATTTAACACCAGGACAGAATTTTCCTGAAATATCTAGAAACTCTCTTCAAAAATTTTATTGTTCATTATTTTGTACAAACAATAGCGCACACAAAAATTTTTCAAGGGGAGGGTCCAGGGACGAAAGTCCACCATTTTGGTATCATGTTCCAATACGCCGTCAACATATTCTTTTGATTTTGTCGATTTTCGGTAACAAAAACAATACAAAATTAATTATTGAATAAATAATTAGCATTAATTAATACAATTAATTATTAATAACAAATACGTAATTAAATTTTCCGTAATATATACATAGGATTATAAACAAATGAAAAAAAATCAAGGGCTATGGGGGTGTCCGAACCCCTAGGACACCCCCTTGTGTGCGCCACTGGTCACAAAGTATTTACACAGTAAGGACGGATAAATAAATCGAGCAATCGATATAACATTACAGATGCAGCATTACATTACAGATACAACATTACATACAGATACAGCATTACATTACAGATACAACATTAAAGATTAATCTAAGAATCAATGTTTTATTTCAGATACGAATGATTGTGTTTTGGCTGGAGGGCCGAATTGCGGAAGCAAAGGATACAGGAGTACCAGGGGCGTAGCTATCGTCGTATCAGCCGTATCAATGATACGAGGCCCCTAAGCAACAGGGGCCCCAATATGCGTGACTACAGTCTCACTAACTGGGCTCCCATATCCGAAAAAGGGACTCAAAGGAATTTTGATACAGGGTCCACTCAGAACTAACTACGCCAGTGTGGAGGACAGCATCTTTCACAAATGTTTGCATTCAATAGTTAACATAGCATCTCAGAAAATACTTCCATACTAATCAATAAATGTAAGTTACAATAAAATAGTGGCACTTTTAATATATTTATTTATTGTGATAGTTTCTTAAAACGATAGCTACATTCCCATTTAATTTTAGAATCAGTTTAATGAGACAAATGTACCCAATCACACTTTTCTGCAATGTTTTTAAAATCAGGAGTGATACTGTTTGTTGAAATTCTCGTCACAGCCTGCAAGTTAATGCCAATTAACTTGTATCCATACTTCCTTCTGCTGATCTTCATGCAAGAAAAATTTTGCTCACAAACATATGTTGACCCAAAGATAGAAAAAATTTTCTTCGTATTTTTTTTTCTAACTGGCTGGCTGTGGGGCGTATTTGGTTGTTCACTAGCCTTGTTCAATCCCGTCCCAAGTCGGTGGATTTTCCTGATGCAGAAAATCGACAGCATCCATGATGATGGAACATGTAAAATATCCCTTGAGTGCCTGTTTGGCTTGGGTGATGTCGGCAAAATTAAATTCCTAAGTATGTTTCGACCTCGTCAGAGCTCAGGATGCCTTCCTCTGTGAAGAAACTGGGCTTCAAAATTACCTGCGGCAATTGGTACTCCACCTAAATAGTGCCACACTAAGAAAGATACCAGCTTCCGGAGAATGTACTAGGTCTGCAATCCGCAGCCCCATTAGAAATAAGAAAAAGTTTTCTGGTTGTCTTGAGGGCCACATTGGCAAGCAGGCTGCAAATTGCTCATCCTTTTTTATGTAAAAGTAAACAAATGAACTGATTACAATAATAGTACAGATGCATTAGAGTATTAGCTTATAAAAATATTCAGCTTTACATTTTAATGAACAATAAAATTATTTTCCCAATGTATTAAACCTATTTTAATTACCATCAGATATTTTAATTTGTATAAATAGTTCTTTTCATTTCTGTTTTATTGATCATGTAAACAGCTGATGGTATAAAAGGGATTAAAAATTGGGAAAAAATAAAGAACTGAAAAACCTTGCTTTACACAAGTTTTTTTAGTAGAGGTCATAAGACAACCTTGCTATAATAACAGGTCCTATAATTTTAAATGTGATAAATATATCTATATTTTATATCGCGTTAAACATGCTCATTTTTTAAACTTTCAAGCACGCGCGTCAAAGACACAATGTTTCATGCATCCATTGCGTACATTATCTATGTATATGATACTGAAAACAGTACGTGACAATGCTTCAACTCCGTCCAATCCAGCGCATAACTCACCCTTTCCGTCCAATTAAAAACCCGCACGTTACGTGCTGCACTCCAAAAATAGCTCAAAGATAGTAACATTTAACATGGAATGTTCCGGCTCAACTCCTGATGGTCTCATTCTATAAATAAATCTCTGAAGCACACCTATCCTGTTTGCATAACCTTTGCATGTGACTGGAAAATTAAAATTGTTGGAATTTTTGAGCACGTAATTAGGCCTTGAAGTAATCTGAGCTTACCTCCTCGTTAAAAAAAAGTGATTTTGATAAAAGTCCCCGCATTAGGGTGATGAAGCACTGGGAAGTACTACACGCGAGCCGGTAGATGCAATTTTCACCGTTCTATCAACTCAATGTGGCTTCTCACGCAAATGAAGGAATATTCATCAGTTTTGTTTAAGGAAGTCAAGGGTTTCTGACTTCTTTTATACTTTTTTTATTACGTAGAAGAAATCCTTTCTATTTTTATAATAATTGAAAGGGTTTGCGGTTGCGTTTGAAGGAATAGTAGATTTTGGTTTAAATCTAAGAATAATTTGGACTGTTTGGGAATATATGTGGCACTTAGCACGAAATAAATGTCGATTGGTAGTTTTCATTTATTATTTACGGTTCCTCTTAGCTACATAGATCCCTGAATTTTGACTCTTCTCGTATTTTGTATTGGCAACCTACCCACCTTTTAGTTGTTTCTAATGCCATCCGATCGAAGGTATCATATCGAGGCGCATGAAATTCATCGTGGCAAAGGGCTGGATTACGTTTGTTGTGAGCTGTAGCTTTGAGCAATATGTAAGTGACAGTACGTTTTGGCTTTGTCCCACTCCAGTTTCGAGGGAGAACTCCCTGGGGGAGGGGTCAGATGGCCTTCCGACAGCCTCTCGTGGGGACATTCGGCTAGACGAATATTTAGAGTATTCCCAGGTCACACAGGCTCTAAATATCCATCTTCGGCATTCGAACCCAGTTTCTACAGCTCAGCAGTCAGTGTCACTAACCATTTTGATATAGATAAATGGGGAGAGTTTATTCCCTAGGACGATTACTACATTTCTTTTTTGAAATAGTTTTCGACGTTCCCGATAAAACTATCATCCATATTATCTGAATCTGGCTATCATCCATATTATCTGAATCAAGCATGAATCGCTGATCTTTCAGGATATTCTTTTTAGAACGAAAAAGGGAATCGAAAAAAATTTATCAGATTTAAATTATGTGATAACCTCACATTCATAAAAACCCACACAACATGTATAAACCCCTGTATATGGTATATTCTTAAGAAAAACATATATATAAAAAGGTGCAAACCGCTAATTTGGGGTTCAAAAAAAAAAGTTAAACTTTAGGGGACCGCAAACATCAATACATAGAAAGGGGTTTTTTTTTTTTTCGAATATTACATTATAATAAACATATATAAAATAACAAAAAAAAGTTAATGTCTATATCCTGATACTTGGCATCTCTTTTCTGCTGCTATCTAAAATTTTGGGAAAAATTTTTTTAAAAGTTTATGGAATATTTGAAATATATTCCCCCAAAAAAATGTTCGTAGTGGGGCCGAGTTTTAACCGATGTTACAAACAGCATGTATTTAAATTTTGTGGTGGGGGGTATAGGGTATATACTACTTATATGGTGCCGTACAAAATGTGGTTACTCACACACACACTACAAATTTAGCAATATAATGAAATAGATCGGATAAATTAACTAATAAAAAATACAATATATTATTTTGTACCGGTATTCTAATGCTATGATCAGTGGCGTAACGGAGAATACTAGGGGCCCCTTGCAAAATCAGGTTTTGGGCCCCGAGCCCAAATACGTACATGATATCAGTCAGATTCTGGACCCCCAAGAACAATTATCCGCAACCTTTTTATCACTACGGACCGGTCCATGTTTGATAATTTTACCGCAACCCGCTGAGGGTGGGACACGTTGAATGTTTATATTTTAGACTGTTTTGATTTAACAATTTTAATTTAGTTACATTCACAAATATGCCTTCAGAATAAAATATAGTTACATCAAAAATGAATAAAATTGATTTAACGTGGAATATAAAGTGATTTCCTTTGGAAAGTTGCGCAAATCCGAGAGAAATGCACCACTTTAAATAAAATGGTAATAGTTTAATGTTCTTTAGGTGGCCCGGCACCATTTGATCCATGGACCGTTACCGGTCCGCGGACCGGGGGTTGCGGATCACTGCCCTAGTACACTTGGTCCCCCACAATGTGGGGGTTGCGGAGGTGTACGTTTTGCCACAGGCCATGATCACGAACACTTGGCCCGCGTATCAGGAGTTCTAGCCCTTGTGCCACTAAAGATCCACCGTGTAGAGAGAATGTCGGAGAAGGAAGAGCCAGGTCAAAATTATGAGCTCCGTCAAAAATAGCTCTCGTGTTGTTTAACAGTGTGGTGTTAGTCAACACTAACCTTTTCTTTCTGATTTAATTAATGTTACTCCACAGCCAATATAACAATCACAATGTTAAGCTACTATTAAGAGTAAATATAAAATCTGAACATTCATATGTATCCAAAGTACTTTGAAAGTGAAATAATTCTTAAATAACGCAGTTTAATGTAAACAGGTAATTATGCACTGCTTTGTTAACATTTATTCATTAATTAAGCATACTATATTAAAATGTCTAGACGAGAAAGATATTTCTAATAAAAATAATTAATCGCAGTTTGTATAGTATTATTCGTAATTTTCATTATTCCGTATTTAACTGATTTAATTGCTTTCTAAATGTTAAAATCACAGTAGTGATGTAATTTCCTTTTAACTAATAGTTTTGCGACAAATATGTTACATTTTAAAACGTGAAATCATATTTTAACTATTGAATGTGAAAAAAAAAAAAATGATTAACATACACGAGCCACTTAATAATTTCTGAACATGTTGAAATAATCGTGTTGCGCAAAATACAACTTTCAATGAAATTATCTAATTTTCTTAGTTTTGGAACTTGGAAAATTATTTTAAAAACCGATTAATTTTCAAAGGTACCTTACTGACTTTTAGTTATGACTTTTATGTTCTATTACAAATGCGTGATATTTTTTTAAGAAAAGTAATTTTTTTTTATAGCAAAATAATATTAAACTATTTTTTAAGTGGGAGAGAGAGCGAACATTAACGGGGCACTGTTTATGAGGGCTTTTGGCGACGGACCTCGTAATTTTGAACCATCGTCAAGTGACGAGGACGACCCCTGAGCTGTCAACCCCCTCTCCTAACTACCTCACCAACAGGAGGACGTATGGGCAATAGACAGATTTAACGTTCATAGCTGCCCTATACGGTGGGTCTTCACTGGTACTGGGCTCAAACTTGTGACTCGCCAGCCATGAGTCTGTTGCCTTGACCACTTGGATACCGCAACCCCAATTTCATTTTTTTTTAAAGTTGATATAGTTTTGAAAGCGCCGTAAAATCCAGCGTACAACGCGCACCCATACTTTCAAGCTACATTTTTTAATTTATAGGTATTTTTAATTTTTAGGTATATTAAGTCATTTATTCGAGGTATTATCTCAGATTTTTGAAAAAAAAATATATTGTATACTTCCAGAACAACTCTTTAAAATCATTAGGTATGTAAATTCTTTTACATAAAAAGTATTCTGATGTATATAGAAATCTAATTTTTTTTTATGGTCATCTCTTTTTTTTTTTTTAATTTTTTTTTATTTTTGAAGCTATTATTTTTAAACCAGGTGTATAACGCGCACCCGTACATTTCGATCATATTTTTTGTGTTCTAAGCTCACTTATACGCTGGATTTTACGGTAAATGCTATTTTGATTGATTGAACATTAAACCTCTAAATATATTTGACTTGGAAGCATTTAAAGAAAATTTATATAGTTCAATGGAAGTTCCAGAAGATTGTTCGTAAGTCGCTGGTCAACAATTATTTATAAAACAGTAATCATATATTTCGATAAAAATCATAAACGAACTAATGAAGTCTTCTAAAACTGAAAACCTTTATTATATCAATTAATATATTGAAATATAACGATATAATTAATTAATAATAATTTGAAGTTTACTCTCAATGACTACTCCTTTTTGTGATTTCCAGTTTAAGTTTGTATCTCGAATTTGTGTGCTGTTTGTTTCGTGAGCTGATAGCATCTGTACTTGTTTTGCTAAAAATACCCCTCACAGACGTCATAAGAAAACGAATTCTTTCGAGATGGGGAAAAAATGATGGTGGCCGATTTCCTTATTTTTTATTTATCCCTTTACGCTTTTCCACCATCTCTCCTGAGGATATAAAATATTTATTCTCCACCTATTTCCTCCGATCGTAAATTTCAATGAATGCAAGGAAAAAGCACTTATTCACAGCACTATAACCGGAATATCACGTAGTGCTTGCAACTAAATTTAGGCGTACGCGCTCAGGGGCTCATACCACCTGGTATTGGCACGCTGGTAATCTTTTGGAAGGGGTGAGAATATAAAATATGGAAATTTTGGCATCACCATACATTAAGAGCATTCACACCCATACCCCTATAGCTCCTTTTCTCTCTCTTTCTAACGAACATGCTGTGTGGAGATGAATATTTAATCGGGATTCTTGGTGATGTAGCAGAATCGAAGTGATGTGGATTTGGTGATGCAATTGTGTGAGGTAGAGTTTTATTCCTGCTTCTGTTAGGGTCTTTGAACAATGTATTTATTGCACATAAAAAGTGACAGGCTGCCTAAAGCGTTTAGTTTATCTCAGTTGAAGCTTCGTGCTTCGAGATTCATCGAAAAGAGAAAAAAATAAAAATAAAATAGTATTTTTTTCTTATAAAACTGATCATAAAAGGAGGATTATGATAATAAAGTACTGAATAAATTCAAGTATTTATATGTAATTTGAGAATGCTTCGCGAATTTTCATAAAATTAATTCCTTTCTTTTCTACTATTTTTAGAACAAAATATATTTCGAGTGTTTTGTGTTGTCATTTTGATTCTTCTTATTTCATCTGAATAATATAAGTTACATGAAAACTCAATATTGAATACATAATGCAATATAGGGATAAAATAAATTTTGCACAACATTATAATTTCGGAATTGTATGTTATTGAATAAAACATTTAATCTTGCATTAAAAACTCTTTAAGATAGTATATATTTAAAATGAGCAATTGAATCCTGTGATTTTGTTAAATCTTTTTCTCTGTAATAAATTCAAATTGACAATATCTTTTTTTTTATCAATGTGAACATAATATTGAAACATATTATCGGTGAAATCTGACGAAATTTGTTAAACTTTTGTCTTAATGAGCTGCGTATTAGCATCTAAGCCCTTGCAGACAAGACAAGTCCCTAAATGTGTGATTCATTTCATGGTGGCACCATCTAGTGGAGGCTCTTGCTACCAAATGTGGACGCTAGAATTAATTTTGTAGGCTTCAATTAATTTTATTCAAGCCCTCAGCGGATGCAAAATATTTCCGTGATTTAATTTTTCCCAGATTATCAGGGGTTAAGTCGATACTTAAGGGATCTTTAATATGCCACATTATCATATGACATGTGTGCCTACGATTTTCACACACAGAAAATCTCTCACCTTCAGCCGGGATTGAACTCGCAGCCTTGTGCTTCCAAGCTGGAACGAACCGACAATTATAGAATATGTTTTCGTTTATAATTTCTAAGAAAGCAAGTACTTTATACACAAAATGGCATGGTATGGAAATGCAGAGATGAATACCAGCTCAAATGGTGTGCTCTTCACCCCCACCGTCGTTCAGAATTGTGAGGTCCGTTACCAATATACCTCGTGTTGCGTCACAGAGTGACATAAAGGAAAATCAAATCAATCCATTCTCAGAATATCCAACGAAGTAAATGCAATCAGTTTTATTGAAATTTAGGGTGCAGGCTAAATTTGGTGATTATTTTAAATATTTTATCCAACATGGTTTAAATCGACCGCCTTTATGCACTTTATATTTCATTTAAACTATAGGTTCTCAACGTGGGCGTTTGAGGCTTTCTGGGGGACAGTAAGAGGCCCAGAGAAAATTCGGGGATGTTGAGATGGCACGGAGGGGCGTGAGCCAAGTAACCAAATATAGTCTAAATTTTTTTTAAAAAAACATGCTGATTATGTACTAACAAAAGTAAACTTTAATGCTGGTTACCTTATGTTGATCGTATGCATTTAAACATCTCTATCACGAGCGCGAGAATTCACATATTTCGGTAGTTTTGTAAATGGATGAAAATGATTACATGACATTCAGACCTACATTAAATTGAACGATATAGAAAATTTTAAATTTTAGATATTAAAAATTAAAACATTTAAAAACATCTCGTCCAATATATCTTATATATCAAGTGATTATAATTAAAGTTTCAAAACTCTATTAAAAAAAAAGAACCGCTGATCAGAATGACGTCAATATAAATAAAATACATTCTTTAGAAATAGGATATTTTTTAAAACTTTAACTCTTGTTTCCCCATGTTTTTTGTACGTTCTTATTTCTCTGGAGTAGGGAGGGGGTGGTATCGAAATATTCACTAAAAAGGGGGCGCCAATTCAAAAAAAGGCTGGGAACCTATGATTTAAATCGATATTGGCGTAAAATTGTGTGATATTAAAATCAAAAGTCTTTTGTTCGATAAATTTAACTTTCACAACAAATTTTAAGGCATTTTCGAGACAAAGAATAAAAATCAAAATTCTTCAGTTTCTTCTTGACTGAAGCAGACTTTACCCTATTTGCCGAGACCTAAGTCAACACACATCATCTACTTTCGAAACAACCCGTATATCCGAATTCTAAGATTTAGGGCCCCTTTTTCTTGGTTGCAAAGAATAAATATAAAGGTAGACGGTAGACAAAGTATTAAATAAAAAAAGATTCCTGTTTGACTTCAAGTGGTCTTCTTCAGAGGCAGTTTAGACCAAAGTGCATTTTTATTTGAACGTGTAATCTTCAGAATCAACAAGCATATTTTCAAATATATTTCCCAATTTCAAGATTTTATGATAATTGGAATGCTTATAAGGATTTTTTAAAAACGTGTTTCCCATAAACACTTGAAAATTATACACTTAAATTTTATAAATTATAAAAATAAAACTGTAAGTTTCTGTACGGAAGATTATAAAATATATTATGTTATTTTCAAATGGAATTTCAATGAAGCATTTATTCCTAATTATTTATTTGAAAATGTTCTTCGGCGTGTGTCGCAGGTCCGCTCCCTGTTGTTATTATACAACCATCGTGCAAAGGAGCTGAAAGACGTTAAATCTGTCATCGCTCAAAGTCCCACATAGACAAACTACATCGCTTAAAAACACTAGCAATAATAATCTCTCTATAACAATTGAAAATACGTGTTTATCAAAGATAGAAAGAAGAAAAATATCAGTAGTCGTACAGCGTACGGGTAAACCGGTTGTAGCCAACTTGAATTCCGTTCGCTGTACCGGCAAACCAGTTAAGGAGTTAAAATATTCTTCAAAAGTGTGCTCAAACAGTCAGGCTGCCGTTTAAAATTTTTAGTTATTCAAAATGTTATTGATCTTCTAAAATATTTAAAACGCACAATTCGCTAAATGTCCAATACTCAATGAAATTTAAAGTAGATTTTAACTTTACAAAACGTGCAGGAGAGTTTTTATAACATTTTCCTTTAAAAATACATATTATAATGTTTTATTAAAGCAAAACTGAGTGTTATATTAATTCCTTTCCGTAATCGTCCTCCGTCAGTATTTCATGATGTTGTATGAATATACATTACTTTTTTATTTACTGACGTTCATAAGTTCCAGTATTAGGATTCTGATTGCACTGAAAAATATTTCCATACACCTCACCTCTCGATTTAAAAAGGGCAGGTCTTGAATTTCTAAATAGGAAGTGTAATTATCTTTCAACCCTCGGTAATAGATTTTCCCTGAGTTTATTTCCTCAAAACCCAATTTTAGTTTAACTCTACTCAACAACAAAAAAACAAACAAACAAAACAATTGCTGAATTTAAGGTACGCAGATTTTTTATTTCACAAATAGTATTTTTTAAATTTATAACGCCAACCCCTTCTGGGAGTAGATTTCTGCAAAACTCATTCTTAGCAGTTCTCTACTCAATAATAGAAATATGCTTGCGAATTTCAAATATCTAGATTTAATAGTTCACAAAAACAGGATTTTTTTTGTATCACTTTTTCATAACACACATATTCCTTTAGGGATAAATTTCCGTAAAACTCATACTTAGCGGCTTTCTTTCCATCAAGAGGAATTTGCCAACCAAATTTCAAGTCTGTTCGCCTAATAGTTCAGGTAACCTCGTAATGAGTGAGTGAGTAAAATGCTTTTATGTGCTATATATATTGAGAGAGAAAGATAGATAATCTGAAACTGTAGCCCCGATAAGCGCGACTTATAATACAGGTATAAAATATTCATTTTTATGCTTTTTTAAACTGATTACTAAAGACAGGATCTGCTGCTAGATCATATTTCTATTTCATTTTTTTGGATATTATTAACCGAATATTTCGCATGGTTTTTTAAAAAAATCATTGTAACATTTATTCTATTCTCTGCATAGTTATGAATAAAATATTTCTGTAAAGGTAAAAAATATTGAAACATAAGCGAAAAATGAATATCTAAGTTATACTGCTGTATGACGTAAAAATGTAACAGAAGCGTTTTTACTTTTCCACTAGAAGACATTTCTCACTGAATAGCCTGATATATGATATTCTAAATGTAAACCTTTAAAATTTATCAGTTTGTTAAAGACATTGATTGTTAAATCCCGAACACATTTAAATATTTTTACATTACATAAATAATACACATTAACACATTAATAATATACATTACATAAATAATTTAATTACTTATGTCTAACACAGGGATTAGCAAACTTTTAGTTGTGGCGTGCCAAGCCAATCTACCAATATCATTCAGCGTGCCACACAGTATGACATTTTTGAAAGAATTCGATTCCAGCGATAATGCAAGTAGAGTTAGAGGTCAATAATAGATTTACGATTTTATTGTATATTAATTTTGCAACATTTAAATAAATATTTTTATTATTAAAAATAAGCAGCACAAAAGCAGTATTTCTTCCACAAATATAAAAATTAAAATTGCACATATATTATGTATTTATTAAAATAAGACATCATTATTAAAATAAGAAATAGACAACATCAGAAATAAGTATTTCATTTAATTATATCTGAATAAATATTTTAATGCGAACCTAATACTTTCACACCGCTATACTTTCATATCGCAAAACCTTGGGTATAATTTGACTTTCAATTTGATACAATTGAGTATTCAGTTGTTGAACAGTTTCTTTGCGGGCTCGAAATATTTTTCATATGAGGAAAGATTTTTTTACTTAGATATGTGTGGAACCAGAAGTGGAAAGCAGATTACGTGCAATTTTCTCTCTTTAAACAATTAAATCTCTACAGCAGTGGCATTCAATAATTTACAAAATTGATGTATATTTATCTTCAGAGTTATCTTTCAGATTTTTTTGTAACTCCATAAATGTTCATAATTCTGAAGAGGTTCGTCAAGTAAGGTCCATTAGGAATTTATTAATTTCTATCCAGTCAAAAATTAACAAATTGTAGAGTAGTGCAGAGTGAGACTGACAATTGTACCGCGTGCCACATGTGACACGCGTGCCATAGGTTGCTGACCACAGGCCTGACATATTTCTGTATCTTATCTCTGTTACGAGCGCTACTAATTTTTAAGTAAAATGATTCCTTAAAGTAAGTTCAATCAATAAAGTCAAACTTAACAAAAAATTTAGAATAAATTGTAAATAGATCTAAAAGTTTTACTTTGCATTAAAAATTAATATTTAAAAAAGGTACTAATATCGAAAGTGCCATTTATTGATGAGAATTAAGAGAGATATCTAGAGAAACATTAAATCTCTCTCGTATATCAACATCAAAATCTGTTACAGAAAGCATACATCACAAATAGGTGGAATAGTGCTATAATTATAAATGATGCTCCTTATCATTTACTTGTGCCATGCATTTACAGCTTTTGAGAATGATTGATCTCCATTTAGTAGCAACGTGACATGCTACTTATTTAGATATCAGCACGGCAATGTTCCCCCTATTCCAATGGATATGTATATCATCAATATTTATTTAGCTTAATCTAAAGATGGAATTTTTTGTTAAATAGATGAAAAAAAAAATATTTTTTTTTAATATCACATGCTGTGTATTTGGCCACATGCTACTAAACAGAATATACAATCAAGCAGAAAAATGCCATTATAATTGGCTAAGACAGCGGTTCTTAAACTGTGGTCCGCGCACCGTCTGGGGACCCCAATGTTTTTCAAGGGGTCCACGAATACCTCTTACTTAATGTTAAAATTTCCCTTTTTTACAGACTCCTAAAGGCTTCATAGAAAAACCTAGACGAGGTTACTCAATTGCTCCAATAAAAAAACTACTGAGACATGCATTTCGATTACGAACTTTAATTCTGTTTTTTTATTCTTTGCAACTACATAGTCACTACTATAACGCAATATTTTCAAAAAATGGTAGAAACACATGCGCAAACATGCACACATGTGGGATAATAATTGCAATTTCCATCACTCAGGCATTTGTTGAGAGTCAGGAAGGGGTGTTTAAAGTTTTGTGGGCCCACGATGTCAGGTAATCCGTGGCGATCGAAAGTTTCAGAACCACTGGGCTAAAGGATTTTCGACAAGCAGACCTAAAACTATCATTATTATTTTTCTCACAATTGCTCCAAGCATTTATTCTTTTTAGAAAAGATTTAAAAATGTTAGGAGTATAATTTCATTACAAGGAGGAGTATAATTTCATTCACATTGCTTGGAATTATACAAGGAATACCATTAAAAAGGACCTGTGCGTGCGTATACAAACTTAAGGAGAGGGGGAGGTTGAATTATATTTAAACAAGTAGACGATAATACTTAGACGTAATATTATGGTAAAAATTAAAAACCTTGAAGGCTTGTACAAAAGGGGGTAGAGGCTTGAACGAAACGCTTGAGCTTTTGTAAGCATGTTTCTTTTGTTGAGTAAAGATCCTCTAAGAAAGAATTTTGTAGAAATTGACTCCCAAGGGAGGTTGTAGGGTTATTATAGATATAAACAAATTCATGTTTTTACCATTAGACCTACAAACTTGAAATTTGGAAGCATAAACTTTTGTTAAAGTATCCGACTACGTTAGGAACTGTTATTTTAAAAAAACACACACCGCATAAATGAATAATTTTCATGATATTTAGTGTCCCTCAGATTAGAATACATGTATAACATTGTTTTAAGGACATTTTGCCAAAAAAATTTATTTAAATGCAATATTTCGGCAAAAAATTAACTTAGAATAATCTTTTTTCAAAATGTTCTCTTTTTGTGAAAAATGCTTCTATTATAATAATATTTTGCCTGTATATAGATCAGACCTCTGTACAGAAGCTCAACTATGATTTTTGAAAAATTCATATTACTTTCAGAGTTACAACCCACTGAAATAATTATCGGTGTTTTTTCTTAAAATTTCTCCCCTCGGTTGTCGTAAAACATGGATAAACCCACTTATATATTTCAAACATTCTAGTTTAGTTTTTATACTGAGGTCTGAACTATATACAGGCAAAATATTATTATAATAGAAGCATTTTTCACAAAAGGAGAATATTTTGAAAACGGGTCATTCTATGTTTCTTTTTTGTCAAAATATTATACTTAAATATAATTTGTTATAGTAATACTATTCTTAAAACAATTTTGTATACATTTTCTAATCTAAGTGACACTAAATATCATAATATTATCCATTTATACGGTTTTGCAAAATCACGGTTCCGAATGTAGTCGGATACCTTAAGTAAAGTAGAGATTCGATGAAAAAACGGGTTTTACGAGTGTCTGCTTTCAAGAGGGTTTGTGCGGGGTTATATGGGCTTAAGAACTAAATATACTTTAAAAAAAATGCAAGTCCTGCTCTTTTGAAATCCAGAGGCGAGAGTTGTAAGTAAGTTTTCAATAAAATTAAAAGTAAGAACTTGCATTGCTAGTCCTGAGTGGAGCGTGTATCAAAATTCCTTGGAGATCCATTGTTAGTGGGCTCTCAATACTTGATGATTTTTCTGACACATTTTGGGTCCCCGTATCATTGATACGGCAGTAGCTACGCCCCTGACTAAAAGCTTAATGCGAGGTTTTAGATCAGTGATTTTCAACCATTCTGCCATTTTACAGAATTATCAATTATACTGTGAGAAAAAAAATAAAATTCAGAACCGAATTATTCTGCCGTTTTATAGAAATAAACTAAGGGTGTGTTTGTGGTACACTTAACTTATCCTTTCGTATATAGATAATTATTACAGTAAGAAAAATTCTAAGTAAAGTAAAATTCTTTTAAATTTATTTTGTTGTTAGTGTAACATCAAATTTTGAAATTGCTAGAAGTGCACCGCAAAAAAAAAAGAGTTAAGAGTCACTGTCTTAGGTACTACTAACTCAGAAACAATATATTGTCATGTAACGTCATAAAACGCATCATGCATATGTAACAAATAGATTATTATTATTACTCATAAAAATATTCATTTAACGTAAGGTGCCAGACAATTTAATAATCTGCACACTCTTGATATAATATACCAGACATATATTTTACGAAATTTAACATTAACTATATTATATAATAAAGTGTAATAGAGAACAGACGCTTTTAATTTGAGAACGAAAGAAAACTAATAGGAATGCATGTTTAACTATCTTAATATGAAGAAAAATATGCCGCCTAAACATACAACTACTCTAATGGAAAAAACAAAAGACTTTATTTACTAACATTAAGTCAAATAAAAGATTTTTAAAAGCACAAATATCGGTATTTTTTCGTCTTAATACTATGCATTCAAGCCCACAATAGAAAAGATTTTAACATAAATGTATATCAAATAAAAGACAAGCTATTCTAGTTTAACTTTCTAAAAGATGTTCATGTGTGTACTTTCAGTATTTATTTAATAATAATTCAAGGTAAATTTACTTAGAAATCTGATTCTTAAAAATAAATAAATGTAAAAAAATTTTTTTCTTTACTTTTTTATGAATTATAGCAGTAATTTTTTTCGAAAATAGCAGTGATTGCTTTCTACAAAATTAAATTTATATATATATATATATATATATATAAGCGTGTTTTTAAAAATTCAATCACAACCAAAGTTATTATATTCTAACATTTTTCCATAAGAAAAGACAGAAATTGGTTCTTCTCGGTAGAAAATAGTCTAATAAGTTATGAAGAAGGAAGTGCGTATATATATATCTATATTCTTTCTGGAATATATAATATGATTACAGAAGCACTAGATTGGGTTTCCTGAGCTAAACGTTAAAGGTAAAAAGCAATTTCGAGGTTATCCTCTTGTTTTGAATATGGAATGTATGGAAAAAAGAATTTCAATTTTCTTTCAATAAGAAATGCTAAATCAGAGAATTTGTATGTAATTCTTTTTTTTTTAATATTGCCTGCATTAAAAGTTGGCATTATTAAAAATGTGGTACCGGCTATAAGGAAGCGGATATTTTATTTGATTTGTACTTATAAATATAAACGTAGGGAATTTATTAAATGTATAACTGTAGCAATGTTTTGAATATTTCTGTGCGTATTGAGTCTGTGACGGGTTCTATCAGCAGAACTTAAACTAAACCTCTTGGGGAAACTATTTTTTAGCTGTGATTTTAGTTTAGAAACCGCTTTCAGTAGAGGTGATTGGATTTTATGCTATTGTAAATGCTATTTAAATCCTGGCATTGGGGTGTATGAGAAAAATCGTCACATCTCGGAATAGTAGAAAGTGGTTTGTGACTAAGGAAGTTGCATGGTATGAAGTTAATATCCATCTTTGTATCCACCCGGATTTGTGGAATGAAATAAAAGTGGATTTTTATCAAGCTGTCGTTGTTCGAAAAGGAGTTGTGTAAGGGACTACGATTAAGGATAATTCTTATTGAATAATCTCATAAGTTAGATTAAGAATTTGGATTTAAGATTACTTCTAAGGTTGAGGAATAAGTTGTAAATCGTTCATAAAGGGTTAGATCTTAAATAAAAGTAACTATTTTTAAAATCATGTGTCTGCTTCTTCTTCGAATCCACTTACACGAGCAACCTCTGGGTTGAGATAAACGTATCAGGAAAAAAAAAAACTTGTACCGAAATTAGGAATTAACAGGACTTTAATGCAATGAATTAGTTTATAAGAAGTGATGGAATACAGAATGGGCTAAATTCATGTGACGTCATAGTCGCATGATAATTACGATCATGAGTTTCCAGCCAATCAGTTGACACATTCCTCTTTGAAAAACAAACATAGGTAAACAAAATACTCTTGATTTAAGAATACATGTGTAATGGAATTTTTTTTTATTTTAAATATCTGTTAAAAGAATTTTGATATTTGAACATCGTAACCTAATCATCAAATTTGACATTTTATCTTTTAGAATTGTATGACTAATAGAGCGTCATTTTTCCGGTTTTGTTCCACCAACACTAAAGAAAAAGAAGCTTCCACTACGTACTGAGTTATGTGTTGTGCTAAAAGGAATAGCAAAAAAAAAAAAAAAAAAAAAAAGAGAACAGTTGTATGAGTAATACTCGCAATGTTGGTAGCACTTGTTTCCAAATGTATCATACATAAGAAAACGTTCTGTACTTTTTTAAAAATAAATACTATTATTATTATAATTTTTCTTGAAAAGTGTCAAAAAATACTTTTACTGATAGAAATACATATTTTTTTTTTTGAAAATGCAATTAAGAAAAAAAAAAGATCATAAAAATCGATGTACGTGTAAGATTGCAGTATTTGACCCTTATTTGCAATGTTGATCAAAATCTAAAATAAGAATAAAAATTTTGGTTAGATTTGTACTTTTTATTATTCTTCCTTGCCAAAACAAGGCTCTAAAATGTGTTTTCTTAAATAAATATTAATATTTTTGCCGGATTTGTTTGGAAAACCAAGCGTTGAGGCGTTAATGGTAATCATAATTTTCTTAACTTTTACTCTAAGAACTTTCCAATATTATAATAAAAATAATTGCTTTAAAGACTCTTTTTTCTTCTTTCTTTCTTTTCGTATACTAAATTCACACAAATAGTTTATTTGGGACCTTTTAAGACATCCGGTATAACATATAACTTTGAAACAAATGAATATCTTACATTTTTCAATATTCATATAAACTATTCAATAAAATATACACAATGTTAAATATATTATATATAAAAGAAATACAACCACACTATTTTGTGATAAAATATAATACTTCTTTTAGAATTCTATCAAAATTTATCTAAGCGAAATAAAGTGATTCACATTTATTTAAAGAAAAATGCCAAACGATCATTTTCTTTACATCATTCGAATTTCGCCTGCCGTTGCCATTTTCATTTCTGCTAACTTTTTAGCAGACGAGAAACGAAGAGTGACAGTTAGTAAATATAATTTGGAAAAATAAGTAATAGGTAACGGAAAACTGCGTAAAATTTCTAAATTTGATGACAGGAAATCAATTCAAAACTAATTTTAGAAGCGAAAGTTTATTTATGCTGAGTTACACTCAGCTTCTTTTAAGAAAACAATGCGTTTTAATTTTGAAAAATTCCATGCGGAATTTACTTAGGAGTTTTGAGTGGAGTTGAAATGCGTTAAAAGTAAATGTTTTGACAGCTCTTTCTTTCTTTTTCTTTTTTTTTCAGAAGAATCTTAACTTCTGAAAATGTTTGTAGTACGATTTCCCATTGAGCTTTAATTTTGTGGTGCGTTTCTTATATATTTGCGAGGAAAAAATAATGATGTGTTCTTTTTTAAAAATTTATTTTTTAAATTCCCTTCATTCATTTCAAATACTTTTTTTTTAAAATAAAGAATTCGGAAAAAATTGAGTCTGTATTTTACTGAATTACTGCATCGTACACAGATGTATTTCAGTAAAAAATATTATACTACAGAAAATTAATTTCGATAATAATACAAGTAAATAAACAGATAAAGCGTCACGAAAGGAACATGCCGTAGATGGAATTTTTACTCATAAATTTTAAAATTATTTATTTCTAAGCAAAGTGAAGGAAAATTAGAAGGATATTAAATATTTACGTTAGATCTTCCATAACATTAGAGTAATTGATGTATTATATAAAAATTAATAAAATAGCTGATATTACACAAATTGTATGCATTTAACTGGTTAAAAGCTAGCTCATTTTTGTTCTCCCGTACATATTATTGAAGTCAATTTCATTGTACTGCAGCCCCTGATTTTTTAAATACTTTTAATGGAGTCACTATAAAACATTATTTAACGACAAAAGTAATGTTAATTTGCAAAAATAATAGAAAGAATTTCATTCTTCCAAATATATTTTTCAAATTCAATGAAAATATTCCTGATTATACAATAAGACAAACTAAACAAAAAAAAAGCATTATTGTATATTCACCAGAACATAGTTTTCTTTTAAATGATCAACTTTAAAAGAAAGTTTCATAGTTAAAATATGAATGTAATTTATGAATAAAAGGGTTTTGAAATAGTTCAACAATTCTGTTATCCTGTCCTTTAATTTGTAAGACTTTCAAAAGTATTTTTAAAAGTCAAAATGCATTTTTAAATTATGGTTAAAATAATACTACTTATGTACTTTTATTGCAAGTTATATGAGAACTACACTACTCGTATTATGTATATAGCAATGAAATAAGCTTTTCAGCTTGATTGATGAAATAAACTTAAGGTATAGGTTACACAAAAAACATTTTTTCTTAAAAAAGGGTGGTTTAATTGTAAAAAAAAAAATTCGTTTTGCCTATCACTTTTAATTGGAAACTGATCTCTCAATTTTATTAATGAGCAAAAACTATATACAAGACTTTTCTTCAAGTTTGGTACATAAAGGAAAGGAAATTCTTCAGTTTCTTTTAAAATCACAACATTATATTTCCTTAACGAGGTAGATTTGTTAAGTGCTGTGTACTTAAATGAAAGATATAATAACATCATTCCATTTTAAAAAAAAATGTCTTAAATCTGGAAAAGCGAAAAAATAAAATTAAGTTTTTTTTTTTATTCAAATGGTTCAATCATTTAAAATATCACATTTTATTAAATAAATGTTTTCATTCATTATTCCCCTCGTTTGTATCGATTTCGAAATTAAGAAGAATTTAATTGCGGCAACCTGTTTTAATGACAAGAAAATTGTATTTCTTATATGACAACTGCATTTAAAGCAATAAATAAGGTAAGAAAAATTATCATTTTCGAAACTTCAGAAAATATTTATCCATTAACAAAATTTTTGTTGTAGCTGATCATTTTCATTTTTTTTAAATAAAATAATAAAAATAAATCATTAGGAGTGTGTTTATTCCTTGAGAATTTATTGTATTAACTATGGCAACACCATGTGTATATAATATAATTTAATTATAAATTTCATTCTTAACTGTGTTGAATGCAAGCGCATAAGTAAAATATGTAATATAATCACACACACAATACACTATACTCCGTTTAAATTTTTCTTTAAAAAAAGAGAATGAAAAGAAGTAAAAAAAAGTTACTTTTGGAATTTTAGAGTATTGCGTGGAGATTTCTTTTTGAAATGAATGCTATAAAACACGTTCTCCTTAAATGTAAATATGTATATTTGAATATATGCAATACATATATACAGGAAAACAAATTCATTTTGATATCAAAAAGTGAGCAAGTAAATGATTGACGATTAAAAACGAGCAATTTAATTTTGAGAAAATAATAAACGAAAAGAGGAAAAAAGCCCCTTTGAAAACTGAAAACACAGAATGATATCCGAAATAAATGCAGCGATACAAACATTCCAATTCGAAATATATCTATTTATTCTTATGAAATATGTCTACGTAATGAAGTCTTAGGATAGTACCAAACTTATTTTATCTAGACCTTCTTCCTAAAAATTGTATGTTTGAATGACACATTTTTTTCTTAATGTATTGATTTTCGCATAAAATGCTTAGAAATTTCATTACAGGAAAAAATGTACCGAGAGCTATTTTTTTCATTTTTAAACAATAGGAAAAATTATAAGAGAAGGAAGAGAATATTTGTCATATTGTAGCATTAGTATACGTTTGTAATAAATACACTGAATAATATTTATCTATCATTTTTCCTACGCAATGACAAACTGTTTTTTTCCCTCACCATTTTTAAAATACTTATATTCTTAAGCCATTCCAGTGTAACACTGGAATGGCTTAAGAAGTGTTGAAAGCTCCTTTCATTAAAAAAAATATTCCTTTGGGAGAAACAAGACTTGATATACAGTTTTATGCTCTTTAACTAGAGTAAAAAAAAAAAAAAAGTGAAAAAAGAAATAAAGGAAAAAAATGTTATAAAACGTGCACACACACGTATTTCGAAATATTTATCACGACGAAATTATATGTCAAAACGTCTAACGAGGTTTGCAAAAACACGAATTTCTTAAAAAAAGGGAAACGAAACATAAGAATTAATTCACCGAAAAATACAACCCCATGCCCATACCCTCAAGCCTTCTCTAATTTGAATATTCCTCA
>BMAV01005339.1:444925-466885 GCA_019973955.1 Trichonephila inaurata madagascariensis
GGAAAGAATTAATGCGGAACCGTCATGTGCCCACAGAGACATAACCTCGAAAAACTGGAAAAATCGTCGACCGCGTAACACCGGGCACTGAACTGGGAATTGGGAGTGAAAGATATTGATTAGTACAGCGTTGCTTAAAATAGAAATTTGGCAACTTATCAAATCTAGAGACTCTCTCTCTTTCTAACAATCAACAATTTCCAACCCCCCTCCTCATTCATGCATTTTTATTATCGTCCCGTCATGCTTTGCTTCCCCTGTCTCCAGCCATGCGCATGAGGGGCTAAAACTGCAGACAAAACCCCGTTCTTTTCCCCCCTTTTCAGGAATGCATCTTAAAAGTATGTAATGAGATTGGGTGTTTGGCTGATCCACGCTAATCCGCTCTACGCGATAATGGTATTAACAATAAGCTGAGAAGAATCGTTACAAGTTTTTGGGAAGGGATAACACTTTATGAAAGGGATTTGTAGAGTGTGAGATCTGCCTGTAATTTATAAGCCTATGGGGCAGTGTGTTCGAGCCAATAAATTTTGGTTTGAAGAAAAGAAACAAAGGATTAAAGTAAATAATGATAAACGGTAGTGTTTAAGAATGCAGGAATCTATGATGGCTGTGAAGAATACTATTTAACATTTGCATATGAGCTGGAAGGCTCCGGGTCGCTAATGTCATTAAGTCCATTTGCTTGTCTGTCACATTAATTAAATATTATTATATATTTCACGTTTTTAACCCGGTAATGGTCACGAGGGGCACAGAGTCACCCTGGCACGTCTTAAGGCATGGGCCAACTGGACCTGGGCCCCAGGGCCTTGCTCGTGGTGGGGGAGTCGTTTTGTTCTCGGCTTTGTCTTAATCAGATCATAATCCGGATAATTTTAATGTTGGTCAAATATTATTACGGTACATGTTCCCCGAAAAACATGGAATTTCAACTGACAAAAGTGGTATAGTGTGTATTATCGTTTACCGTACTGACCGTTGTCCATATCTAGGCCTAATACAATGAACAATCATTCGACTCATTTAGTTGAAATGGGGCCATCAGTCGAGCCGGTTTGTACCTGTTTCTGAGATTGCGAGTCCCGTGCACATTTATTTGCTTCAAATTACCGTTTGAACCGTTATTTGACAATGCATGCTATATACTGTCCACTTTCATGGATCTCAGGTTAGGTCTACTTTTGTATAGGAGCCCAGGACCACAAAAAATAAGATTTCTCTGTGCACAGGGTCTCAACGAGTATCAAAACGCCCCAAATGGTGTGTAATGTCTACTTTAAAGGGTCATAGGTGGGGCCTACATCTCTGTTGGGGCTCATACCCTACTTATGCGTAGATGCTAAGGGGCTTCCAGAAGTCTTAAGACGTCTCTGGAGTCACCCTAAGCTCACGAAATCTTTAATTCTTGGAAAACTGTTTATTTTCTACCAATGACCTTGTCAGTATCCTCCTATAGCAGAATCTTCATGAGAACTAAAATGTATTTGTCACATATCTCCCTCTGTTTTGGTATTTGTAAACTTTTTCTTACTATCTTAAGGTACTTGAGGTGACTCAGTTCCCCGCGCGATTACTTTTGTTCCAAAACATTTTCTATGAGCATGCTACGTTTTCCCTCTGTGAACACTTAGTAGTTTTGATTGCTGTATTGTATGACTTATTATGGTTCATAAATGTAAGTGAAGAGAATAAAAGAAAGAAATGGGCATCTATGCGATCGCTATTGGACGAAGTTGAAACTAATCAAGCAAGGGATGAACATGAGGAATTAATGGATATAAACCATGATAGCGAAAGTAAATTTGAAAAATATGATGCACACATGAAACGTTTGAGTTGAAAGGAAAGTCTTCGAATGCTACCTAAAATACTCCCTCAAGAAAGATATAAAGCCACAAGTGTACTACAAGAAACACTTAACCCTGTTTAAAAGACACAAGCACAGGAAAAATATCAACATGCTATTTGTCGATCCTCAAACGACAATACAACTACAATAACTTGAACAAAATAAGACAGGTTTGCCTGCAAATATTCCTGTAATGTTAGTGAAAAGTGTGTGTGATATGTGTCCATTATTTAAGTCACGCAGATTTGAAACATTTTAGTTCAGCTTAATTGGAATTGTTGTCAAAATATTAAAGAAAAATCGATAAGTCCTTAAAAGTAGGTTAGTAAGCTTTCTCTTAGTTGAATTATTTTCTAGAATTAAGATTTTTATCGTGTGCAAAACAAAATAATTATAAAAGAAGGATTTGGGGGACTCAGTCACCCCGCGCGAGCACTAACGTTAGTATCGAGTGCACGTCTTCTCCCGGGTTAAAAGTAATAATTTATGAAAAAAAACAAATAAATTTATTTAAAATTCGAGGAATAGGAAAAAAAATCAAAATTAAGAATTATTTAAGCCTGGTGGGAGAAATTTAATTGTTTTTCTAACAAAGTATACCAGTTCCTATTGTGATGATTTCCACTATCCAAATTTCGAATTTTAATATATATATTTAAAAATAAATATCTTAGATGTCTTGGATTTGTGATCTTTAAAAGTATTGCAATATTTTATTTTAGGTAATATTCTGAAACTCTGTAACTGAATGATTCTCTGCTTTTTAATCTGTGAAACAGTGGTGTATACGAGGGGTTGGTTTTGTAGGTTCAACCCCCAAAAAACCAACATATTTTTAATTTTTACAACAGAGATTATCCTTCGTGCTTACATCTATGTGTTTTCTAGACTATAAATCCCCCTCTCCCCATAAAAAATTAGGTTATGCTATATTTTTAAAACTGTCATTGTTTAAGAGAATGTTTGTAAAAATATACTGAACAATCTTTCTTGTCATGAATAGAATAAAAAAAAGAATCCACGAAAGAAAATCTGTGCATTGATTTTAGAATAAATTTAAATTTCGCAACCCACATATAAGTTCAGTGACTGTTGTTACCATATTTCCAACGTGCTGCAATCAATGATGACCTTATGTAAATGTCAACGGTAATAATCATGTGTAAAATATGTGATTATCGAATTCTTGAATTAACTGAAGCGAATTTAAGCAATGGATTTGAGTTAATTTTATGTGACTTTTCTGTAACTTTTGGATAGATATTATGAAAAGATAAAAACGTCACTTGAATGTTTGAAAATCTAAGCTGGTTGCGAACATATTATAGAGGGATAAGTGATAATTTATGAAGTAAATTATCACTTAATTGGTAAGCATGTTTCTTTTGTTGCGTAAATATCCGCTAAGGACAGGGTTTGGGAAATTGACTACGGGATGTGTCGTACAAGACGTAAGGAATAATTATGTTTCTGTCTTTAAAGTCAAGAGAAAATTTAAATTCAAAATGATGATTCTGTAAACTAAATGTCATTTTTTTTGAAGTGAAAGGAGCATAATTTAAAATTAATGTGAAGAAGATCAGAACTATATTAATAATAATTTTCTATACCATTATAATCTAATAAAATAAACTATTTTAATGGGGATTGAACATCATTTTAACAATGTCTCTCTCTCAGACATAACTTTTCTTACATTCAATATGTCATATATCTTTTTTTTTGAATGAAAAATATTGTATTATAAATTTCGCTGACAGATTAAATATGATATTTCAAAATAAAAATAACATTTTTTCCAGCTAAATTACTGCAGGAACTCCGAAAACACGACATTGAAAATACAATTTAAATGATTGTCATCATTTCCGAATGCACCTAAGATATTGTAGATGATAATCAGAGTAAAAAAAAAAAAGAACATGTACAAAACAAAAAATTCAATTTCAAACATTTAATCACTTCTTCAATCCAGAAGATAATAAGAATATTTTTTTTTCTCCAGCTAAAAATGCAATATTCTTTTTTTATGAGAGGATACTTAACTCTTTTTGTATTTTTTCCCCTGATGCAAGAACAATTCTGATAATTTAAATCATACTCATTGCTTTTTGCAGACATTTCCATTCACTATTTTTTCCCAGATGAAATTAGCATTGAGAAAGGAAAAATTGCTTTCGCTCAACTCGTGTAACTACTAGATGGAAAAAGATTGGAAATAATCTTATTAAAAAAATATCAGATTTCTTGGCCTTAAGTTGTAAGTCGAAGTATCTGTAGAGTCATTATGCTTTAAGTACCAGAAAAAAAAAGAAAAAAATATTTTTATCGTTAATTTTAATGAGAATTCAAAATGACATTTAGGACATTTAGACATTAGAATGCTTTTTATTATTACAATTATTCCTTATTGAATACTTAAAGCATTATACAATTGGTTTGTTAAAAATGTCATTGACTTTTTTGAGTTGAAGATTTAATGTTTTGTGTTCCAAATTCCACAAGTTTACTTTGCAAAAAAGGCAGTTTATATTGTACATTGTTTCTTTAAAATAGGTAAAAATATTTTTTTTTCCTCATAGAATTTTTTGGGGCTTATGATTTCTCGTAAAATTACGAAGTAGCAGTTTGTGAGATAATTATGCTTTTCATTATGATAACTCGTCTTAGTATTTCCTCCTCATGTTGGTTGAAGTAAAGATCACATTAATTTATTTTCCGGGAATAAGATCTAAACACAGCATGGATAGAGAAGCCATTAATCCAGCTCGAAATGATAACAAGCAAGAAATTGTAATAATTTACTTTTATTAAGTTTGGCTCCAGAAAGTTTGCAATATGCAAACAAGACAAGCTAATGGGTAAAAACAAATTTGTACTTATCTGAAAGGAATGAAACCCTCTAGGACTTGACAAAAATGTAAATCATCCATGGTCCATAGCCGCAAAAGTGGTTATGACAATTTAGTTTTTACATGAATTAATGTGGCAAATATTCTCCATACGCATACAATAATATAACTATCTACTATTATATATAATCGTCTCTCTATATATATATAAACTATTAATATGTTACTAGGTACTGATGTTCATTTGTGATGCAGCGCTGTTCTAGTTCAGGGTGGGCCAACCCAAATGACCTTACAGACACTTTGGAAAAAATATTATAATCTCACGGGCAGCATTTAAAAAAATATATATTTGATTTGGACTCATTACAAACATTTATTGGAGTGAAAATTTAAAATAGAATTAACTAATATTATTGTTTTTATTATTTTTCATGTATAGAAACATAAGTAATGTAATAATTATAATTAAATAGTCAAATTATGTTTAATTTGTTTAAACAATGATGTATTTGTTTATCAATTTTTTCACTTAGTTTTTGCAAGCCGATCTCATTGCGTATATTTGCTAATCGTAATTGATGTTGCAGGTTTTCGTTAGATAAGTTTGAGCTCAATTTATATTATTTAAATTTCTTTTTCAAAAAGAAAGATTCGCAGGTATAATTTGAATCACGTAACATATATATAAAAAAATTAACTCAATTCCTACATAGGTCAACAAAGAAAATTTTATTTTAGTTTCTTTTTATTAAATAATTACAATTAATATAAATATGTATATACTTATGGCAGAATCACATTAAGTGGCAAAATAGAAAGCAATTTTCCATTTTCCTTTCTATATATGGTATTGGACTATTATTTTTGTTTGTTATTATTTATTCATTCATAAAATTTAGTTATTCCAATAAAATGTAAAATAAACAGAAATCACATTCTCACGAATCAGGCCATCCCAGGTCGGATTCGAATCCATGACCCTTGGGTTAGAAGTCCAACGTTCTATCCATTGCGCTACAGAGACGCAACGAGGGATTTTCCTTTTTCATATATGGTTTTGAACTATGTTTTTGTTTGTTGCTGTTATTTCATTAATTAAAAAAGAATTAATTAATTAATTAGTATTTGAAAACACTCTATTAACATGAAGTGTCATCCACTAGAAGTTTAAAAAAACGTATTTGAACTTGAGTGGATGAATAAAATTATTTTATTACCGATTGAAAATTTGGACAAGATATATATATATATATATATAGGGAGTGTGTGAACTAATAGTAGGAATTGAAAAAGGTTACAGGTTCGAAAAAGGAATTAAAAAAGGTTCGATACTACTTAATTCTAAGTATCTATAAAAATAGAAGCAACATGATAGAATAGAAACAATTATGGGATTTTTTTGCTGCAAAACATTACATAAAAGACAAAAAAATATTTCACAAAATGATCGCATTTTGTAAAAAATCTCGCGCACCACAAAATTATTCAAGGCGGGCCGTGGATTGGCCACCCCTGTTCTAGCATAAAGTTCCAATTTGGTTGGACGGATGAAAACCCCAGTTACAGAAGACAGATTTAGTGAACAGCTAATTATTACAGCTTTAGTATGATTGTCTATTTCTCATGGATTTTTTGACGTTCTTAATGTTTTTGATCATAGTACACTTCCTAAAATTTTATTTAAAGAATAAGATTAAAATTTAGTTAATTTAAATAATCTTTCAATATTTTGTGACAATTCATATTCAATCATTAAATTTTTTACGTTTTAGTTTTTAATACAATAATTATACTTTTCCTAATTTTCAGGAGTGATTGATACTTCTCAAAACAGGATCCTTTCATTGCCAATTATTAAAAAAAAATTAATTATAAAACACATTTGCGGACATTTTAGTAAAATTACTTCATTTTCAAACAAGAATTATTAAATTAATTGAAAGAAAAATCTCCTTATCTATTTAAAAAATCTTTTCAAAATTGTTTATTTTAAAAAAGAGCAAACAATTTTTTCGAACGAAAAGGAATTTTTACATTAAGAGAAATTTAATTTCATAGCTACCGGTTTTCGACTCAAAATTATCGTAATATTTATATTTATTTGTAGTATAGCAAAAATAAAATAAAGATACAATTTCAGATACAATATGTATCTATAATTGTCATCATAATTATCAATCTGTTTTACTTTTTACCAGTAAAATTCATGAATCTTCAGTCATCAAACAATTTTTTTAGATCCTCATTGCATCGATTCTGATCTTTATCTAATTTTGTTATTTTAAGTATAAAAAATGTTCAATAAATTAGGTTGAGCTCAAAAAACAGATATATGTTATTGAACTCCGATAGCAAATATTTGTGTACAGTTCGGTGATAGCAAGGTGACCAATTTTTTTTACAATGAAAAGGAAGACGAAAAATTTAAGAAAATATTACAACATAAATATATAAAACATTTTATTAATTCAAACAAAAATACTCTAATTATGCTTAAATTCCTTTAAATTTTTTTTACTTAAACGAGTATTTTCTCATTGAATGAATTTTTTTGTGCACCAATATATTATTTTCTAAAATATATCGGAAATTTCGGAGTAAAAAATATCCTTCATCTTTACTGTAAATACTGCAGCTAAAATATCAACATTCAATCTTGATTTCTCATTTGTCCAAAAATTACCAACTGAAAAGACTCTTTTATTTGGCACATTACTTTCAGGGCAGCACAACGTAAATTCAAAAAGAATAAGTAATTTTCATATGGAATGTGTTCATTTTTGAAATGGTTAAAAGAGTATTTCATCCTATCTTTTATCAATTTCAACCTGTTGGTTTCCCAATTGCTTCAATTTATTATAATTTAAATATACATTCAGACTTCCAATTTCTTCAAACCGACCATTGTCAACGATTTTAATATCTTGCATTTTTTTTTTGATAAAAAATCAACACAATTTTCTACATCTGTTCAATTTACTTGTGACGAAGTCAAAAAACATCATTGAAAACTATTATTTCCTGAGATATTTGTTTCAGACTATTCTTCGACATTTTGGAAACATATTTGGTTCATCTCTGAGTACAAAGATTAACGGATCAGTTTTAAAATATTGAAAAGGAGGACATTTTTCGAGGAAGGACAGGACATATAAAAAGAGGCTGGTTCGTCACCTTAGTGATAGGGGCTATGGAGATTGCCTTTTCGAATAGTCATCAACACGAACGAAGGCGATGTAATCCTATCACATAAATTCAAGAAACAACAATGAGAAAAAAAAATTATAGTGTAGTTTCATCAACTGTGCCATTTTATAATACCTGTATTTGTTAACTGTATAAACCAGAATTTAGAGTGTTTTCTACGACGCATTATCATGTTTGGGTCTCTATAATTTGTAAGCATCAATGCTTGTCTGAAATCCATGCAGCTTTTTCAGTGTAATTCTGTAATATTCAATATATAAACTGTTTTTTTAAATAAATTTCATTAGGTATATATATTTCAGTTATTTTACTATCATAATCTGTATATATAGAAAAAAATCAATTCATTTGCTCATTACGAGGATCTCCGGAATTATTAAACCTACAATCTTGAAAGTTGGCAAGAATACACATTTTAATATGTAGAGATTGGCTAAGAATGGGTTTTTCGAAAATCAACTCCCAAGGGGGAAATGGTGGAGAGAAATGGATTTATAGATTAAAAAATTTCCTGTTTTTGAACTGTTAGACTTGCAAACTGGAAATTCAATAAGCAAGTTTCCTTTGTTGATTAGCGGGGTTTGCGGAAATCGACTTCCTTTGGGGTTGCTGGGGGTGTCTGGATCTTAATGATTAAAAAACAAAATCCCGATTTTGAATTATGAGACTCACAAACGTGAAATTTGCAAAACATGCTTCTTCTGTTGAATTAAGATCCACTAAGAACAAGTTTTATGGAAATTGAGACCCGAGAGAGATTGTAGGGCGGCCATAGACAAAGAGTTAGGACAAAAAATTCTATTAGGCTTACAGATTTGGAATTTGGCAAGCATGTTTCTTTTAATTAGAGATTCTCTAAAAATGGTTCTTGAGTAAACTGACTACGAGGAGGCTGCAGAGGTGTAAATTATAAATATACCTCTATTTTAAAAATTCAAAGCCTGTCCGTTTTTAAATCAAAAAGTCGAGTGCTATAATAATATTTTTTATCACAATCGACGGCTTAATTTATGACTTAGATATCTATAACTTCATGTTTTTTTTTCGCCTTACAGTATCAAGAAATAGCCAGAGAAATGGGTGGATAACGACTAGTCATAATTACAGCGACAATTTTAATTTCTTTCGATGACATCATCAGTAATAAAACCATTATATTACTGCAGTTGGAATCATTTAATTTAGTGAGCAATATCTATGGCTATTTAATTGAAAAATGGATATTGGATTTTCTGATAATGAAAGGGAATTCAAATTAATCCAATTGCCAATATGAATGAATGAAAATAAAGAGCTTCCAATTAAGAATGGAAATGTTACTAAATTAAGGTCTTTAATAAGAGACTTTTAGACAATTGGAACAATTGAGACTTTATTAAAGAGTTGGGGAAATTGAAGGAACATAAATGGTTCAAAAATAAAAATCAAATAATGATTAGGATCTAAAATCTGATTGAAATGCCATTGAAATCAAATGGTTCTAGATATATCGACCAAGTCGCAATTTTCTATGAAAGTATTAGAATCATAAAAGAGAAATGCACGGTAACTTTTAAAAGAATCGTACAAAATAAATATAATTTCGTTAAAATGAATAGTTTTTTTTCTTCGGGAAAATTCCTCGTAGAGCTCTTTTTATTAAGATAATAAACACACATCGTAAATTACTGCTTGTAAGGCTCACTTTTAATACAAAAATAAGTTTAAAATTTATTTGTGTGTGTTATATGCCGGGAATAAAAAGGATAGCTTTAAAAACAAAGAATAGTTGCACATAAAAAATAGATTTTTACATGTATCTAAATATCGAACACGCACATTCATGGGCACAAAAAGATCATATTTTTCTTCCGTTATATTTTCATACACATCATCGAAATCTATTTAATTTTTTACCATCACAGTTACGTTGATCCATAAATAATTTTTCATCTACCATTCCATTTAGATTGTCTAAAAATATATATAGTATACCTAAATAGTATACCTAAAATTATTAAAAATTTAGTTAGGTTTATTTTCCTTCTATATTTTTACTATCCATTCACACACTATTTCTAGGTTTCAAAAGATAAGAGCATTTCGCTTGCACATTTCATATTTCTTCGTAAAAAAAGTGCGCGTTATGCAGCGAATATATCTAAAACTTAAAAAATTGGGTTAGAAAGTATAGATATGTGTTACACGTCTTAAAATACGGTAATACGTTCTACATTTCCAGTTGTTAGTTTTTACATGTACTTTCACTTTTAAAGATGTAGAAAGTTTGTCCTTTGTTGTTAAATAATTAAGGCCCAGTGGTCTAGTGGTAGCGTATAGAGCTTCCACGCCATAGATCCGCGTTCTATTCCGGGTCTGGGCAAGGTCGACTCAGCCTTTCATCCCTACTGCAGTGGGTTTATATGAGTACCAAGCTTTCTTGGAGACTTAAACACTGGGAACCTCACTTCAAACTGACCATCTGATTGGGACATCTGCTCATGCACTTCGGCGACCAATGGGCACAGTAGGCCTTGGCCAATATGGGCTGTTGAGCCACTGAGTTTGAGTTTGTTAAATAATTACAAATCGTATATATTTAAACTTAGATGAATATAAGCAAGAGTAATATTAAAAAAATAATAAGGGTACAATTAATATAATACCAAGAATATTGAAAGTTTTTCTAACAATGAACAAGTCTATTAATTTGTTGATTATTAAGCTATTATTTTTCTGTGTATTAATATATCAATTTATTGTTCAATATTACGTTAATTTAAAATACTCAAGAACTCAATAACGACAAGAAAAACAGCATCATTAATAACAATACAATAGCGAGAATTTCTATTGTCAACAAGTTAGAATTAATTTTAAATTGAGCTTGAAAGTACTTCTTTCGATATGTGAACTATATATTTTGGCGTATACAACGCGCACCTATGTTGTTAAATTGCAATTTTAATTTTTAGGTACATTCGAGTTATAACGCGCACCGTTTTTTAAAGCAGAAAATGTATACTTGAAATGCTCTTATATCTTTCATGTTTAGATATAGTAAGTACGTGAATAAAAAAGCATGGAAAGAAATTAAATCTGACGTAATTAAAAAATAGTTTTTAGAAAAATGTAGAATTTTCAATAATCTAGATGGAACTGAAGATGATTATTTTTTATGGATTAGAATAGTGATGCCAAAGATGAAGTAGAATTTGATGATGTATTTAAAGATATAACGGAAGAGATATGTGACGAATTTTCAATGTTATGCAAAAATGCAAGCTCATAAGGTATGTAATTTTTATTTTAAATAAACAGTATTTAGATACATGCATTGATATAAATTTTCCTGCTTCTCTTTTCCTTATTTTTAAAGCTATTACTTTTTATATCTGGTGTATAACGCACATCCGTAAATTTTTTATCTTATTTCTTGTTTAAAAAGGGTGCGTTATATGCCGGATTATATACGGTATTTTAATCTTTCTTAAAATATTAACACATGTAATCCAATTATTAAATAAATGTTATGTTTTTCTTGAATGAAAGAGGAAATGCATCATTATGTTTCATATCTCGAACATATATATATATATATATATATATATATATGTAATAATTCCCTCTAACATACTTTTAATTAACTCTTTAATGACCTATAAATAATCTTTAATTCTTAGGTTAAAAAATAAACGTTGTAATCTTAATCGTAATCGGCTAAACCGATTTCCGTATCCCGCGCATTTTAGCCAATCAGATGTCAAAAGGAAAACGCCTATTCAACGTTATTGCGCTCTCTTTCTCTGCTTGACACCATCACGTAAGATTGTAAATATTTGCAGCTTATTTGTCTTTGTGTTGTGTCCTCAAAAATGCCGCTATCTATTCAATATCTTAAAATGTAACGTAATTGTGCTTTAATCTGCTGATGTGTGCCTATAATAAAGGAGGTAAAGCTATTCTGAAGACGTCATTACTAAATCAAAATTGATAATCTTCCACTCCGGTCAACACTACTTCAATCTATTACATATATATATATATAAAATTTGTACATTTTACAAATTATAAACATTATTTCATTTAAACAAATTTTATTATTTTTCAAACGTATTACTAAATTTTAATATACCAAGTAGTGGACATGTTTCTTTTTTAGAAAGAAACACAATATATCACTTTATTTCCAAAAATATTTCTCTTTAATTCGTATTTCTCACACAATATAAAATTAGTAGCTTATACCAATCTTTCTAATATTCCTCATTTATAAACTAAAGTAAATCTGTTAAATGTGTTCGAGAGGCAATTTAGAAAGTTAATTTTTATTTGGATTCTCTAACAGCCGCATAACGTTGTCAAAAATTCTTACTCCCAATTAAAGGCTGAAAACAAAAGCCGTTCCAACTAATTAATATCAATTATTTTAAAATATAAAAGGAAATATAATGGAAAATTACTTTCCAAATATAAAACTAGAATTCTTCATCTGGATTAATTAACTTCAAGAAACATTTACATTAAATATTTTCTTAACTTAAATACTAAAGAATTTTTAAAAAAAATTCTGTTGTAACGGAGTTCAACAAACTACTTCATCGATTAAATGTGCGTAATAATTAAAGTGAATGTTTTTTTTTTACTAACTATGGCAGAGATAAACTCTAAGATTTTAATTTAGAAGACATTTATTCCAGAATAGAACCACATTTATTTCAAAAAGATTCAATTTGTCTTTATCGAATGCTATGAACTCTTTTCTTTTACAAAAGTAAATACTTCTGTAAATATTTGTTCACAATATTTTGAAATCTCACAAAGTTTTCGTTTCACTATTCATCTCAGAAATTCTCTAAATGACTTATTGAACACTTTCTACTTTACTGAACCATTGTAAATTCATCATTCAAAATTTTGTATTTTATTTCTTACCAATTATGCTCTGTATTGCAAGAGTTTTTGGAACACACTCTGCTTAAGTAAGAAGAACGAGACAGAGGTTTTTTATTGGTTCATATATTTTGAGAAATACAGTACTTCCGTCAATACTGGATTATTCAGAAACAACTTTTTAGATTTTCACATGTACAAGGGATAAGAGAATCTTAACTTGGATTGCTCGACATAGAAATTTTGAGACTGTTTTCATATATTTGTCTGAATGAAAGATATTTTTTTAAATAACACTCTATGTGATCCCCTGTTCTTATGAGAGTATTTCATGATTTACATCTTTGTGCTTAAGTTCTACGTTTCTTTTATAATACGTAGTGTAGAGAATTTTTTTATTGGGATGACGCAATAAATCTTCATTTTTATAGACTAGACATGTTTTTCATAAATGAAATATTTGACTGTTATTAGACATGTAGTTTATTCCGAAATATATTGAAGATAACACATTTATCACTGGATGTCAAATTACAAGTATTTATATCACAATTACAAAGCACAACTTCTATGATAACTTTTTTTTTTTAAGCCTACATAAATTTTTGAATGAGATTTTTTTCCTTACTAGAAGAATTACTATCTAATTTCAAGTTTAAAAATAAGTTTTGAGCTGGGAACACACACACACCACACAACACATCTGAACCGTTAAACATCAATTTTCTGTATTTCTCTGCTTTGGAACACTAGTCCTATAATCTCAGGCCAGGCTTCTTCAATTAACTTTTTTGAATTCGCCCAGGAATTTTGAAACATCAATCCTGTAATTTTAAACTTTTGAACAATCTCGTGACTGCCCTTTAGAAATTTCCAAACATTACTCCAGCAATTTCAAATTTTTGAATACTCTCTAGACTGACTATCTTGATTTTTTGATTACTGAACATGTGTGCGTGTAATTTTAAACATCTGAAGACTAGTATTTTAATTCTGAACTTTTTAATAATTCTACGCTTCTGATCTTCGAATTCATGTATGCACTTCTGAATTTTCGAATACCAGACCTTTAATTTCTAACATTTCAGAATAATCTGCTGATTTTGATCTTTTTTGGCATTAAATCTATTGGCAATTTGGAATACCAGGTCAATAAATTTTGTAATTAGTGCCCGAGATTTTTGGACAGTATATCTTTTTAACTTTTGAATTCATGTGATTAGCTTACGAAAAAGTAAAGTTACCTCTATAGTTAATTCTATTAAAAACTTTACTTACTACATTATAAGTAAAATTATGCAACCTCTTATATTATAGTTAACAAAATAGAACCCTTAAGCATAAAATATTCTTAGCTTATACAATTTGCGTAATGAGATTAGAATATAATTAACTTTTTAGCGTGGCATGCATTTTTCTTTCAATTTTAAGCTTATTGAGTCACATGAAATTAAAATTAATTTAACCAGTAATATTTGTATAATGAAATTATGCTCTAGTATCGAATAATGGAATTTCTTTTTAAATATACAGTTAGATTTTAAATTAACTTCTTACTAAACAACAACTAACTGTACATGGTGTGCCCGCTTATAAACTTAAGGCGCTCGAAGGTACGTCATGAAGACATTCCAGCCACGTGGTACATCTTTGAAAATGAAATTAAAGGGCAATCCGAAAATAAATTTAAATAACTCTCCAATATAGGCTTATTCAAAATTATATACTCAAGATACCTTTATATATTCTTATTAAATTAACGCAAAAGAACTGTCATTAACTTAATTTAAGATGTGAGAAGAGTGTAAGATATTCGTTGGTTTTAACACAGCAAAGTATATAATCTTTTAATACAATTTTTCAATATTCTATAGCTGTAAATCCTAATATATATTCTTCCGCGGTACGTAAGAATAGAAGTAAAAGCGAAAAAGAACGATTCTGTTTGGCAAAATATCGTGATATATTAGCTTTTTCAGGGATTCCCCATAGATTTTCGATCTTGGGATGTATATCCTGATTTATTTGACATATTTCGTCGCGTTGTATACGTACATTACTATTTTTGTCTTGTTTTCCTGAAGAAGTATTTCTAGAAATGGAAAGTGGCATATCACTTTTATTTCTATTTTGTCTTACTTTCGACTTCTATTCCTATTTGTCTCGTCTGTTGCTGTGCTAATACACTTACTCTTTATCATTGCGTTAAATTTATATAGTGCGTGGAATTAAGCGAGATACATTGTTTAGCAGGTAATATGAAAAAATAAAGTCAATTCCTACTTAGGTCAACAATGAAACATTTTATTTCAGTTACTTTTTATCAAATGATTACATTTAATATAAATATGCATATACATATGACAGAATCACAATATTAAATGACAGTTAATTTTTATTAATTATCATTACAGTCTCGTATTGTCATCCAAAACAATCTTGTGTATAACATTTCAGTTCAACTAAACGCGAGAACGTGACAACGTGACGTGTTCACGTTCAACAAACGTGAGAAAAAAAAATCTTCTGAAGTTTTGACCTAAGTCGCTGAAAGTGAAGCCAACGTGACCGTATCTGTAATTCTTTGAATAATTTGTTTTAATCAATTAATTTTTATTAATTATACTTAAATTACCGTATTGTCCTAAAATATCAGCTCAATTGAATGCTTTAAAATGTATTTTATTAACGATTGAAAATCTGAACAAGATATATATAGGGTGATTGTGAACTAATAGTATTAATTGAATAAGGTAATGTTCTCAATTCCAGATTCAATTCTAAAGTTATTATTTTATTGAGAAGGTGGGAAATTTTTAATTGCATCCAACATTGAAGAAAAAAGGTTAGTTTTTTTGTGGTAGGTTTACCACACACAATTAATAAATTATTACTGGCATTTTGGCGAATTTTTGTTGCATTTTTACAGCCCCTCGAAATAGAAAATTACCGAAATAATTTTAGAATTCGAATAACTATCTTCCTCTATAGTACCTGGATGATTATTGCCATTATATAAGGTTACAATACTTTGAATTGAGTATGATTATTACAGCGAAATTATCAGTTAGTCATCCATAATTTATTATCTTTACTATGTGGATGCAGTAGCCTAGTGTTTATGGTAACGAACTCGTGGTCAGAGTGTCGTGGGTTAGAATCCTTGTATCGCTGCATACCCGTCATGTACAAGGTCCCGATGCACTTTAAATCTGTTGACTTCAATGTCCTCCGGTGGTGTGGTAGTTTGGATAAAGGGGTGCTAGTTCAAGTGTCATCCTTATCACGTAACTGAGGCCCAAAATTTGGTGGTTCGTCACCAATAGTGCAACATTAAAAATAACTCATTCTCTTTTTTTTTTGCTATGTTATTTAGAGAAAAGCCTTTTTATAAATTAGATTACACCAGCATTTGTTTTTAAAAGGTTTCGAGAGAATTTTCTCGCTTTGGATTTAGCGCTCTGAATGATTTTATGTATTAAACGATTTAAAGATTTTAGTTTGTTTCTAAGCATAAATAGATATTTTTAAGAAAAAAAAGTAATCTTTTTCCTAAATAAAAGTTTTTATCTATCATTTTTTTACTGTTGATATAAATCTAGCTCTTTTGTTGAACAAAATAGTCTTTCTTACACATAAAAGTAATTCTAAGATTACCATATATTAATATGGTTATTAATACTGAAATGGCCATGCAGGAAATTATATCAGGCGCATAAAATTATTACGTTTTGCCTTTTTCCTCACGTAAAATAATCATACATTACCATTACTATACATAAATACGATAATTAAAGTCAAAATGGCTATCCATGAAAAATGCATTAGGCGAAACATGACTAATTTTTACCTTGCCTTTTTTCACACCAAAACTCAGTAATTATCATGCATAAATGCGATTACTAATGATGAAAGTGTTATATACTAAATAACATTATATGTAAATTATTATAACTTAGTCCTGCACTTTTTCGCAATCAAAATGTATTCCAGGATTACCATATATAAATACTATTATAAATACTGATTGAAAATTTGGTAATTTATTTTGCGTAGAATGTTACTCAAAATTGTTAGAATAAATTTTTTTTTGTATTACTTTCTTATTTGTTAAGTCAATATTTCGTAAACTATTTCAATATTTTTTAAGAATAATTTTAAAAGATTATTATTTGAAATCACACCTTGAAAATGAACAATAATCAATTATGTAATTTTCAAATTATTATAAGTATACACAAGATTTTCATGGTTTTAAGTAATTTTCCTAAGAGAGTTCACATGGAAGCCATTTACAAGCTTGATTTATTTTAAATAACATATAACAGAGAACATAAAATTATTTTGCTTATTTTTTAGTTTCTGCAATCTGGCGCAGTTTTCGTAAATAGCTCAAAATGTAATTAGATTTAATACAACATGAAATGTTTTTTCTTCTAAAGAATACGCATCTAAATTGAAACTCTTTCAAGTAGAAAAAAGATTCAATAACATTATAAAATTCTAACTTTATTATAATACAAAAAAAAACACTTAAGTATTTTAAGCCTATGGATTTTTGCATTTTGTTTTGTTTAATACACTTTTCATTTTTCACCTGCTTTAATTGTTAGTAGTTTTTTTAAAATTTTTTATGCGGATATAAAACAAGTTTCGCTTTAATTGAAATATCTCTTAAAATGTCTCTGTCTACTCATTGTCGTAGTAAAATGAATTTATGCTGAAACATTTTTCGATTTCAGAAGTGTTTATAATATTTCCCTTCTAATTAATAAGAGAAAAACTTTAAAAATGAGTTATGATTTAGCATCTTCTCTTTTTGCTCCTTCGAAGCCAACTTAAATCATTTCAGAACCATTGCCACTCTTTTTTTCGAAAAGATCTCTCTATTTCGGAATTCGTGCCAATAAAATCGTGCGATCCTATTCGACTTGAATTTCTATTCATCGCTGAATAATTTTCTTTTCTGTTCTTCTTTCCAAGCGATTGTGCAAATCTTTCTATTCTTCTTTTGTGTTCGTTCCACTAAATTAGAGTTACTTTGTATGCACTTGCACGATAAAAAGTCAGATCACTTTGAGTCTCAAGATAATGTTGATTTAGGAGGGGAGGAGGACATCTTTTTGTCATTTCGAGGTATTTAAAGAACATTAGAAATGATTTAACTAACTTTCACTACCTTTTTTTTTTTACAAGAATATGATTTTGAAAGTTTCTTGTAAGATAACTTTTATGTGCGATTAGTAAACTTCGCCCAAAGTTTATTCATTTGAAAATGATTGGGGGATTTATTTTTTTAAAAAAAATTCTCCAATTTTTTCCGTGAATTTTAAAAACAATTATACAAAATTATTTTGTTCACTGATGAAAGTTTTAATGTACCTTCTCTAACCTCTAATTAATAATGAAATATATATATTTGCTTAACAAATTAATAATATAATAAAATACAACATTTAAAAGAATATAATATTCAAATTGTAAAGGAAAAAAATATAATATTTAAAAAAAAGAAAACGAGCATTAAAGAAAAACAAATGCATACTTCAATGTAGTGATATAAATATTTTTTGAGATAAAGTACTTTGAAGCGTTAAAAAAGGTAACTAACATGAATAAATACATAATAGTAATAGTAATTCAAAATAGCAATAGTAATTACAAAATCATAGACTAGCCTATAAGGCATGCATGCGTTTTCTCGTTGTGGCTTAATTATATACGAGTTATATGGTAGATTGTTAAATTTAAAAATTAAAACGATTTCATCGCAAAAATATTACTTAGAGTAAAAGCATCCAGTTCAAACTTGTAATATATACGTACGTTTTAATTTAATGCACTTTGACTCTTGTTATCGTACTTCAATATTAAAATGGAAGATTGCTTGGAATCTTCTCATTACAAAGTAAATTACCAAAAATGCCAAAGACGATAGAAATAAGATATAATGAGGCGTGTAACATTAAAAATCTGCCCTTTGAATAATATCTTCTCAAAAGCCTTCATCACTGAAAATTCTCATTTGTTCGATTATCTCAGGAATCATGTTAATTGAGCCTTGTTTACTGCTGAACCGCTTATTCAGATGTAGCGCAACAACTTACATATATCGCCGTGAGAAGCATATATAAGAGTTTCGTCAACACATACTAAAAGACTACGTAGTATGTACTTCTCCTGACAACAACACCTACGCATACACTATTTTGTTATCAACTATTGTAATTAATATAGAGCTAGATATGATAAGCAGCTAGGTAATTGAAGGAAAATGTCTTTTGTGCATCTAATAGAACATATAAGTTTTTCTCTAAACCTTTTTTGTTTTACTTCTATTAGTATAAGTAATACAAGTAAATATATATATATATATATATATATATATATATATATATATATAAATTAAGTCAAATCTTACTTAGGTCAACAAAGGAAAAGTTTGTTTTAGTTACTTTTTATTAAATATTTACAATTAGAGTATAAATATGTATATACATATGACAGAATCAAAATATTAAGTTGCAAAATAGAAAGCGATTTTTCTTGCAATTTTCCATTTTCCTTGGACCTTCCTTCCTGGTGTTGGACTATTATTTCTGCTTGTTACTATTTATTCGTTAATTAAATAGAATAAATGAATTAATATTTGAAGAAACTATATTATATAACCTCAAGTGTCATCCACTACAAGTTTTTAAAAAAATGTATTTGAACTTGAATGGATGAATAGAAAAAGTAGTATTTTGTTAACTATTGAAAATTTTTATGAGATATATATATATATATATATATATATATATATATATATATATATATACTAGCTGTACCCTGCCACGCGTTGCTGTGGCTCAGTACGATTCAAAAAAAAGGAAAGAGAAAGCACACATTTCTAATATTTTTAACCATTTGCACTTAAATACGATTCTTTGCATTTGCACTTAAAGTATGATTCTTTTTCTAAAAAAAATATGTATAAATATGTATAAACAAAACTTTTCTAAACAGATTTCAGTTGTTAATGGAATACATGATTTATTGCAGTTTGTTTTTGTCTTTATATTATGAACCTAAAATTGTTTATGTTGTCTTGATAATGGAGACTTAAAACGCATTACATTCGTTTTTATCGGTGAAGAAGCTTTTGCAATTTAGAAAAAAGGGACCTTTTCATGCCAGTAGAAATTCCACAGAATCCATTCAGTTCATCCTTGCCATCACCCATAAAGTACATTTGTAGAAATTTATGTTGACTATCTGCAAATAGAAGCAGGGAGTCAGCTTTATGATAAATTTATCCTTTCATTTTGAAAGTTGACACGAATTGTTACAATTTCTATTCCAAACGATGTTTATTGAAAACGTGAATTGTATTTCCTGATGTTAGACTGGAAATGCTTTGATTTTACAGTTTATCTAGCAATCATAGTTTTTAATGTCTGCGGTCATTCTTCAAGTTGAGGCACTTTAATGTTTCTAGTGGTACAACACATCCCTTTTGTTTCTCTATTAAATTTCAGAGCCATGCAATTAGGACACACTTCAGTCATTGATCCGATAAGAATATCCAGGCTCAAACTATAATCATCGGCTGGGTTGTACCGATTTCTAGATGATTGTAATCATGTTATTGCTTTGCCCAGAGTCATGTTTGATGCTGTTTCTCGTTGACATTTTTCAGTCATCCGCAGCTTACTGTGTTCCTTTTGTTGAGAACAGAGCTGAATTGATGTCTCAAAATAATAATGCTGTGCTCAGAAGCGTGCATCGTCAAGCCTGGCTGCACGTTGCTCTGCTGCTTCCTCGGAGAATATTTGAACCATTCTTTGTCTGGTTTGCTCGTTCGTTGATGCCTGTTCTTCTTTAGTTTGATGTGCAATTACTCCTCACATTGCTTTTGCTAGGCGAGTATGATGACCTGGATTTTCTTCAACGCATTATTTTTATGTACTGAAGCCAACTTACTGCACTTAAAAAAAGGAATGGTTAAAACAAAAACGTATGAAATTGCAAAAGATTTTTAAAAAAAGGCAAAAACAGAGATAAAAAGAAGGGAAAAATAAATAAAACAAACGAACAAAATATATAACTTCAAACGTAAATCAGCCAACACAGCCCAATTCCAATACAATGAGAAACAGAATATTTCATTCCATTTAAACAAATCACTCCAAAGTAGTCAATTTCACTATATAATTTTAAGTTAAATGAACATTAGTTGACAGAGCTCAATTTCCGTTAACAGCACTGAGAAATAAGAAAAACAGTTAAAACACTAAATGAAAAACAATGAAAAAATATAAAATATACTTGTATAAAATCAACAATGCAATAAAAGACGCAGCTCAATACCAACGCAGTGTAGTACAAAATAATTAAGGTGACTGAATGTCACCGATAATTAAAGCATATAATTAATGACACGAGTTACGCTTTACAACTAAATCAAATCTGTGCATTTGTTTGCAATTAGAAATTGGCTGCCTGTTTTTATTAATCTCCAACAGAGTTAGGAAAGAGATATAAATCACTTAGCTGAAGATATATTTTGTTGAATATGCAAGGAAAATTTAAATATGAACATGGATTTCACAGCAGAAATCTACCACGAAGCCTTGGTAAAGATTGAAGGTTTTTGCAATTCTAAATTTGACTGGCATTTGCAATCATTATCAACAATGTTCAGGGTCCACCTTTAAAATTGAGCAGCTTAAGTCTAGACATGGTTTGCTCCTCACATGGACAATTATTTGTTGTGTGTTCTAGAATATTCGGTAATGGTAAGGATTCACATACTGAATGCAAACTGCGGAATTAATACCGGCAAAAATAGGTTCATTGTTTCTAAACCGCAAGAGCTTCTTCAATGAAAAAAAGGACAATTTAATGTGCCAGAACCACAAAACAAAATTTGAGTTGTTTGAAGAATGATTAAAAAAATGATTTATTCGAAAAATAAACCTAAATAAGTGTAAAAAAAACCAGAAAAATTGGATAAATATTCCAATCGATAAACATAAGTATAGTAAAAATATGTGATAACCTTGAAAAATTGCGTATAAAGTATAAATTTTCGCATTTAGTGACAGACGTGACATCATATGACGTCATAGCACCAAAAATCAATTAAACATTAAATTTTTAAAAATTTAGAAAGAATTACGAAATAAT
>BMAV01005339.1:476393-507197 GCA_019973955.1 Trichonephila inaurata madagascariensis
GATATTTTAAAATACAACATTGTTTTTTTTTATTAATATAATTTACAATTTTCTGGAAACAATTTAATAGCTTCCTGTTAAAAGAAATAAATCCTTATGAATCTTTCTGTGGACTAATTTTAAAATATCATCTTCCATGTATTTCTTTCAAAATGCTTGCTAATTTTTTAAACAATTTTCTTAAGGGGTTTATCTATTCAATGCTTTCAAAAAATCAAAGAAATTTTTTCCCCTGAATTGCTTTCTTAACATGTCTAGAATTCGGTGGTACAGAGATTTTTCAAAATTCGAAGTTGTTATAAAGAAGCAGGTGTTAGAACAGCAGCTGTTCGGTGCGCGAAGCTAAGATGTTCATTGTTTTAATTGGACTTGAAATTTTAAACGCTTTTTTCTCAAAACTGCGTTTTTCAAACTTTCATCAATCCTATCTCAAAAACGGTTTGACTGAATGACTTCAAATTTATAGGGTAGACTCAGCACATATATACGCCCCAGATGAACTACGATTATTCCAAAATTCCAAATATTTCTATTTTTTATAACAAAAACATAACAAAAAATCCAGGAAATTCGAAACTTTATCTTTAGAAGTCTACCAAAAATCCAATTTTTGATATTTTCATTTGAGTGTAGTTCATTTAGATTCAAACGCCGTTATTTATTTATTTATTTTTTATTTCAGATAAGCCAATCATGGATGAAGTGAACATCCATTTTTTCGAGGAGGGTGTTTTCAGATTGCTAGAACTCACGTTCTGTTGGATATTTTTCGCTAAACATTAAAATACATGCTCTTAAAACACATATAAATAAATGACAAAAAACTTAAAGTTTTATATTTTTACTGGTCGTAAAAAAAAATTCCATAAGAATGCTTAAATAGGGTTTATGGGGTCACATGGTTGAACCCCTTAATAAAATAATAATTTTTTTTCTTCAAAGAAAAAGTAATAGAAAACACTTAACTGAATGAAAGCCTTTTAAAAGGTTTTTATTAAATATACTTTAAATACGATGCTTTATGAACTAGTTTTTCGTAAACATTTTTTTTTTTTAACTTGCCAGTGGCGAAATTCAATATCACTAATTATAGCATTTAATGGTTATTTTATGTGCTCATCACCAAAAAAAGACAAGGGAATATTAAAAATTGAAATTAAAAAAAATTTTTTTTTTGTTCATTTTACTTAAGACAAAGAAACTGATATTTTTCTTAGCTTGAAATTTTCTGCACCAGTTATAGTCGAGTTGGGAGAAAACATTTACCTTAAAAAAATCATAACTAAATAAACTTTAAAAAAAGCCATGTTTTTCTAAAACTATGACACTAATTTCAAAGATAAGTGTTTACTTAGGAACAGAAACAGTTACTTCTGTCGTCTTTTGTTGTGAGTGAAAATAGCCGAGTCAAAAGTTCTTGATGTGAATAATGGAGTTTAAAAATAACTTAAGAAACAATTAGAAAAAAAATTATGAAAGCTATTTTTGTAAAAAAGAGCAAATTATTTTGTTTAGTTTTTGTGGATAAGATATGATTATTTTTCATTTGCGTTTTATTTATTGTAGAATATTTAAGTAGTTCTTTTATTTATTTATTTTTTAAGGAAACTTATTATAGTTTTTTCAGCAAATTTATTATATAAAACAACATGTAAGCTTTCTTCAGTTTTGATGGTATTTCAAGGAAATTTAATTAAAATTTTAAAATGAATTATTTTATTATTTTTAATTGACAAAAAATGTCACTAAAAATAAGCTGATATTTTAAATCATTGATTAATATTATAAAACACCTATAAAATATCATATTTGCTGCATCTGATTACACATGATACATATTATAAAGCAGTATTTGAATCCAAGTTCACGTAAACTAAGAAGTATTTTTCAATTCCTCTCTCTCTATTATTAGTTCTCTCTCTCCCTATATATATATATATATCTTGTTCGAATTTTCAATCGTTCATAAAATACTTTTTATTTACCCACTGAAGTACAAATACATTTTTTTAAACTTGTAGTGGATGGCAAACAGTTTTTTTAAATATTAATTCATCAATTAAATTTTATTTTTTAAATTTAAATTTATTCTGCGTTATTTCTGACAAAGTTAAATTTATCTACAACAGATGGCGTCAGTAAGTTTTTCTAACGAAGTAGGAATTGACTTTAAAAAAAAAACTTATATTACTTGTTTCTATCCGATTATTGTGAGTTTGACAATTTGTTTGGATTTAACATTGCATGTATTAATTTATAGGGAAAATTATAAAAGTACACAATTATAAAAGTAAAGAAATGAAAGAAAAACATTTTTTTTTTTTTTAAATTTGGGTTTCAAAGTAGTACGACTAGTTTATTTTCACTTTTAATTTCATTCGAAAAACAATTTTAAGGTGACAAACAATGAAAATTAAAATTAAAGCCTATACTAAAACAATTTCATTATTTTTATTATTTAGATTAATACTAAAGTGATTGATTTGAACAATTCTGCTTGCGTATCAGAAGAAGTCGAATCAATTCCTTTATTTCCACTTAAAAAATTACAAAATGATTTAAAAATTGGTTTTTTCTCTATATCAGTTATTATTCATATCTGGACTTAATTAACCATAGTTGCTACAGTTAACCAGTTCATATCTTATGAAATAATTATTTCTACTCTACAGGTAAAACCTGATGTCTGGGACAACTTTTTATTGTTTTGAATGTTTTTACACTTTTGTCTTTTATCTCATCATTCCATAAAGAAAAAGCATTATGAAACCATTTTGCAGGTTATCTATTGCGATGTGACTATAAAGGTAATTGAAACAAAACTGGGAAAAAAATTCCGCAACGCATCACGTATACAAGACTTAGTTTTAAGTTTATATTCTCGCCTTTTTTTAAAGGGAGGTTTTTTTTTTAACATTTTATTTTAATACCGCTTTCCTATGATCTTAAATTTGTGATACTGTTATATACGAATTAACGTATCCGAACATGTTGGAATGACCATCTTCGATCAAAACACAATTTTTTTAAAAAATTTATTAACTAGAGCAATCATTGTTTTGGTTTTACAAAACATGCATTTTTTAAAATTTCTACGTTATAATAAATTACATAAAATTAGAAAAAAACAAAACAAACGGAAGTATGTGTTTAATCTTCCTGATGTAGGCATTTAAATTGCTGAAAATCTATGATGGCGAGTCTGATAACTCAAAATATTATAAATGTATTTCTACTAACTTTTTCAAACCTGATAGTTATAATATTTCTAGGGAATGTATTAAAATAATTGGTACTTACGTATTTTCACAACAATCACCAACTCTATCAATACCTCGCCAAGTTGGAAATCCCGATTTCCTATGTGTCGTACGCGCTGCATTGACAACCAGGTGCCTCGTTTCACATGATGTTGCTAATAGGTTGCAATAATACGTATCAAATAATTCTTACTGTATGAATGTTTCCTGAGTTATGGACTGTTATTTTAATGTTATGCTCATAAATGTCACATTTATCGCAATATTTAGTCGATCGACTCTAAAATTTTTGCATTTACATAAAACATCAAAACTTAGTTCAGTCCTTAGATAAATGTATACTTTGCTTAGTAATAATACTTTGTTGTTATAAGTTTTTTCCCCCTCTAACTGCTTTAAATATTTTTTTAATAAATTGCTAACACTTCACATGTAATTGAGATTTTTGTAAAATTTAGATGAATTTTTAAAAAAAATAGTATTGCTGGCTACATATTATTCTTCATTGATATTCATTGCTAAGAAAATATTTATATTTTTGTATGCTACTTTGAAGAAAAAAAGTATTCTAAACATGTTCGGATACCCTAGTAATATATCTCCTCATACTTACCTTTTAGGAATTTATAGTAAGACATTAAATTAGATAAACTGTTTTGGATCCAATAAATATAATTCCATAGACAGAAGCGCCTATTTGGTAGATTGAATGGCACGAAATCAATATAATAAATTTGATTTTTTTTAAAAATATAGCACAAATAAAAGCAAATTTGCTGAGAGAAAACTTGAAATACATTCTAAAATATAATCTAAACGCATTTTGAATTAAAAACACACTCTTTAAATAGATTGTGTCGAAAGTTTGCTCACTTAGCTTTCCAAACTTAATATTAATTTTTAAAATCAATTTAAAACCTGTCCTACTTACCAAATACTTCGATAGAGTGAAGAAATCACAGACACTGAAATAATTTTGTATACGGATGAAATAGAGAATGACAAGTAATTAAAAACCCCTTAGAAAAGACCCATGCAACGTCCTGGTATTTGCATCAAGCTAATTGATAATGAAGACGCATATCCTTGAAATCCAATCCTCTCTGAAAGTAATTTTGGCGAAGTGAAAAAATTTCGAAATTTCGAACGATAACAGGTACAGGCAAAAAATATTTAATTCGAAACGAAATTTTGTAAGTATAGAGCTTGAAACACGAGGGATCTATGATTAGCTAATCAAAAGTATTTTTACGCGAGTAGACTTAGTAAGAAATTCGATCTATAGGAGGAAAAAGGTACAGTTGGAAGAGATATTAGCATTTAATTATGCTTAAGTACTTACTATATACGTGTATGTATTTTTCATAGATAATATTAGGCTGCTTTGAGCCTACATATGCATAATTTCAGTGAAATATAATACTTTAATGTTTAGAATACAATTTTAGCATTATTGCTTGTCTTTGAATTCTGAATATATTCAGAATTTTGACTATATATATATATATAAGGGTTGTCCAAATGAAAAGTGGACAAGTTCAATAAAAATAATGATTTTATTGGATCAAAAGAAATTTTGGTGTGGGGGGTTGTAACGCAAGTTCCATCGTTTGGACAGTAAGTCTATGTCTTGAATCAAGAAAGAACGTGTTTAATTATTGAGGAAGTTCTGTCCACCTTCCATCACTTCATCGTCTAAATACAAACGTTTTAGTTTCTTAAGTGGCTTGAAGACGAGAAATCACACTGTGAGAAATCCTGACTGTACGATGGATTAATGTAAAAATGTAGTATAAAGCACCCCACCCGTTTACCACAATGACATTAATTTTCTCGTTTATCTCATTTCATTTTTATATTTATTTTTTTCTTTTTAGTTCGATTAATTACAAATGCGTGTTTTTTAGTTTTTTTAAACTATAATTTATTTTTCATTTTTTAATTCAATCTACAATAAAAGGTTGTTTTTTTTTAGTTTTTTAAACAATCATTTATTCAATGATGAATTAATTTTAAATGCGTTATTTTTTAGGATCTGGTATATCTATTGGCATCCTAGCAGTGTGTCTTTACGGCCTGGTTTGCAAAATGTAGAGTCAGCCACAACTGAAGAAAATCTGGAAGAGCTAAGTTTGAAACACACACACACACACACACACAGTGATGTCTTGGTAAATCCCACAGACCACTACTGCAGAAAAAAAATTTATATACTGAAAATTATTATACTGAAAATATTCAATAATCCTTTTGTAAAATCCACAAACTAAATATGTTACGACTCTATCTGAGTACGAAGAAACTGCTCATTTTCAATTAAATTAAGCCTAACCATTTCTCCCCTTTCTTTTTTTGCATTTTTTCCCATGTCACTAATATTAATGAGAATAATTAATGAATAAGAATTATTCCGCCAACTGCTTAACATGTCCTTTCAGAGTAAGAAACAGTTGTGGCTGCAATTCCCCGGGGAAGTTCAACTTTGAGTTCCCGGAAAAAGGGAGTAGGCGTTTCCCGTCTACATAAGATATGATGCGATACGGTGGCAAATGATTTAAAATGCATATTAGTCTCAAAACTGTTGCATGGTTCAAGTTGATCACGAAGAACATAATTTCGTTATCAACCTGGAAATCCGTGCATAGAAAAATGCAAAAATTGGATAAAGTTCTAGATAAATTGCTTTAACTGATTATCCAGGGCTTCAGTTTACACCCTTCCAATTTTGAAATTATTTAATTATTTTGGTAATAATTGCAAAGGAAAGATATATTTCAAGCATTATATAGTTTTTAATAATGTTATTTTTTTTCTGAGAAAACTTAATTTTTTTATAATATGTATCCATGCATATATTCTTTAAAATTAATGAAACATTTAAAATAATTTTTACGATTCTTATCGGAGAATCAATTTCCTATTACTATTAATAACCCAAAGAAAATTAATTTATCATGCTAGTGAGTTATTAATTAGAATTTAGTTGGAATTTCAGCCCAATTTCTAAGATATCGGTACCTTGGTAGATTGATACAAACGGGTACGTTGGTAGATTGATACAAACGGGTACGTTGGTAGAGTGATACAAACTGGTAAGTTGGTAGATTAATACAAATGAACTGCTAATACTGAATATGCGTTAAATTTATATATATTCATTCATTCACTCATCAAAGATTTTAGAAACTATTAGACCTATAGGCTTGAAAATTAACAATCATGTCTCTCTTTTGTTTAGTAGAGGTCCGCTAAGAATGGGTTTTGCGATAATTGATCTTCAAGAGGGGAGGGGGTAATTGGGGTAATATAGACAAAAATTTGTTTTTGAACTATTAGATTTACAGACATGAAATTTGGAAAGCTTGATTTTTTTATTGAGTAGAAATCCGCTAAGAACATTTTTTTGAGGAAATCGACTCTACATGCGGTTTCGGGTAGTTAAGAGGTTATTATACACAAAAATCCCGCTGATGAGAAGATATCAGCTTTACAAATTTGAGATCTGACAAACATGTTTTTCTTGTTGTGTAGAGATTCGCTAAGAATGGTGTTTTCAGATATCGATTCCGGGATACATGTTCAAAGATACATCATAGCAGTTAAATTTCTTCCGTTTTAGAAACTCGTGTATCCTTTTTACATAAAAAGGCAAGGACTATAACAAAGTTCTTCAATTCAAATGAAAGCTCATTTCTAGGACTTAGATACCAATAACTCAAAAACAATATACAGTCTTCCAACATGATTAAAACGGTTGCGTAACTGTTAGTAGGGATGCAACAGCAACAGCTCATACATTCGCCATAGCAAATATATCTTTTATTCGCTTATCCACCGACTGACTCACTAGAGTCGACTCACGGTGGAGGAGTAAGGAACTGCTATCTACATAACCCAGTAACAGCTTCCGGACAGTATTAATCACTTTTGTTTAGTGGTCATGTTACTTGGCTACGGATCCATAGGTCACGCGTTCTGTCCTCCGGATATACGCCAATTCAAGTTTAATGGTTGCCAATCTATCAGAATAACAAATCGCTATTATTATAAGCAATTTTCAATAATTCAACCATTATTACATGTTCACTTTGGTGATTATAATCAGAAAAACAAATTATTTTGATTTCTCAAACACTTATTAATTTTTAGTATAAATTTATTTATTTAAAAGTGACAGGCAAGTGTCGGACCAGTACATTTTGTTGATAGCGAGAAACATATTTAATCAATATGAATTAGTCTTAAATATTTAACCATTTGTGGGTGATTTAATGAAATAAACCATCAGTAATCAAAATAAGTATAACATGAGGAGCGAGTTACTTCCATCAAAAATTATTGTTATATCTACTTGTGCTACTATCTTCCAAGTTGAAGAGAAGACTTCTGTCCCGCCTCTATTTATCTTTCTTTATTCAAATTTATTCTTAAATAATAAGTTTCAGTTTTAAATCTCAAATTTATTTCACAAGGTGATGTTCCTGTATCAAACACCATAATAAAGAGAAATATAGATGAGAATCTGATATAAGTGGGTTTCAGCAACATATATTCACAAGCATGCACAAGCTAGTGACAATAATAACTAAATTCGTATCAACTCATAATAGAGCATGGAAAATCAAATCATTTTTGTGGGAGTTTAAATTTTTCAATGTACTATTGAACTCTATTGGTAACATTATACACACACAAAACGAAATACATGATTGCCAATTCAGCACGTACCGCCTGTGCGAAATCAAGGTTGCTAACTTGGCGAGTTACCTTGAAGATTGACAATGCTGAAATAGTACGTATTAAATTTATTACAGCATCACAAAAATCCTTTTCTAAGATATCGAAAAAAAATTTCATCACAAGATATTGTTCGCATCAAATTTACTACAAACAGTGAAAATAAATACCACACAAAAAGAATATGTAAGAAATCTCTTAAAACACCAAATTTTGTGGGATAAATGAAATGTAAAAGTAATCTTTTAATATTAAGATTAAATCTAGTCTAAGACTCCTGACAACCTAAATCCTACGAAATGATGCTTGATATTTCAACGCATCTAACGAAGGGAATATTGAGCATAAGGCATTAAGATATTTGATGCGATTAAAATCTTTGTTTAAGGAATAACTCATCTCTTATGAATATATGAGAGTTAATTCATTAATTGTTGGTATTATTTCAGTACTTTGAGCACGTATGTACCCTATTATGAACCTGCCAAACCCTTTCCACACTGGTGAATAATTGATACTTTGAAAATGTAATGTGTGTGCGGTTATATCAAACGAAGCTGTTGATTTCCGAATCGTAAATGAAGCAATTTAAGCGCATAATATTGAATAACGATTCAAATTTCCATTGTTTAACATTCAGAAATGGGAATATTTTAAATTACAATTGATTTGTATTGTAGATTAATGTAGCGCATTGTTCACAGCAATGCTGATATTCATGAATTATCTTACTAATTATACATATAATTTACGATCTTATAAATTTTAGGTAGCACAGATGTAAAAGAAATACTAAAATTTATTACGAAATTAATGTTATAAGCATGTTATGGTAAATATTTATTGAAAATGTAGATGTGTGAATGTAAGAACCCAGCACACGTGGCATTGTTGCTTGTAGATTATGAAAATTGTACTTATCTCTCACTTAAGCAATTAAATTTTAAAGTGAATTTTAAGTACATTGTTTGACAATTGCTAAGGGCAAGGGATTTATGCAAAACTGTGTCTCAGGCAGCTGAGCAATAAAAATAAATCCAAGTTTAGAGAGCGTGGTAGATCAGGACTCTTGTTATCTGTATTAAAAACAGTGCGTACAAGTTTATGATTCATATAAAAATTCATGCTGTTTGATGTTTGATAAAAAAAGTGTTGGATATTATTAAAGTTTTTTTTTCTCTGAAATTCTGTTTGGTTCTTGCAAAAGTTAAGAGCAAAATGCCAGCAAGACTGCATTTGAGTGACTACGACCGTGGACGACTAGAAGCAGATCAAAGAGTCATCATTGTAGCTGCTGCATTGGGAGTGTTAAAGAGCGTCAACTCGCGATTAAAGAAGGCCACTGAATTTGCTTTGAGAAAGCCTGTCGGGGTTCGTGGTAGGAACACTGCACCTTTAGAGTATCGCCATGTAGTCCTCGTGGCAAAAAGAAGCAGAAATTTTACTCCTGGCCTACATAGCTTACAACCACTACCGATACGGATGCTTCAGAAAGAAGCATCTCTCGGTGATTAAATCGAGCTGGTTTGTATGCATGGAAGATTGTTTATTGTATATCTTTTCAATCACGCCAGCGTCGAGAGTGATTACGCTGGTATAAGGAACATGTTGGGTAGGATCACCTAAACTGGCCTAGAATGATGTTCTCCAACGAATCTCGTTTTAGTGTGACAAGTGATTCTGGCCACCAATTACTGTGGAGAGAGCGTGAAACAAGTTATTGGCAAAAATTTGTTTGTGAAAGTGATCGGTACGGCCTAGGCGTGCTTGTGCTGACAGGCATCATGCACGATGGCAGAACACCATTTTACATCTTCGAGAGAGGAAGCTTTACATCACAATGGTACCGCAGATAGATTATTCTGAATAATGTTTGTATATTTAAGGGTGCTGTAGGTCCAGACTTTTTGTTTACGGACGATAATGTGCGGTCCCACAGAATTGTTGATATGTTAGACGCACTGCAAAGTGAAAATATTCTCCGTATTCAATGGATGCTTAGTCTACCGACCTAAATCCTGTTGAACATGCCTGGGATGCTCATAGAAGACGTTTTTCACAAAGAACCATCCCTCCCCGTACAGTACGATAGCTCAAAATCGCCTTGAGATAGGAGTGGGACAATATCCCCAAGGAATCTTCGATAGTTTAGTGAAGAGCATGGAGAACAGATAAAAATGTGCATTAGTGTCCGTAGTCAACAAACACCTTGCTAAGGTATTTATGTCTGCAATTATTCTGATCTGAAGATAAAATTTTTTGTGGCTGTTTGGAAATTATCCAAGGAGCAATTTTTTTCTATTTTCAAGCTTTTAATTCTTTGATGTGGCGATATATGTACCATTTTGCACTATAATAAATTCACATTGCCCCTACTAAATATTACTTAGTTTCATTTCTTCAATAACTGTCTATTCTAAATTACTCCAAAAAACTTAACTGTTCCTCAGTAACTGTGAAGTAGTGTAGAAGAAAATGAAAAAAATCAATAGTAAATTTGATATTAATAATTGTTTAAAATAAGGAAGAAAAATATTTTGAAACTCATAAATTAAATAGTAATGAGCATGGGGCTTATCAATAGAAATATATTATATTAATAAATATAAAATCAAAAAACTGGATTAATTCCTACCCTATTATGGAAATGTAAATGTATTATTTTTATAACCTTCTTGAATAAAATTAAGGTGACACAGTACGATTCAATTGACCAAAATCAGTCAAAAAATAAAATTTAATTTTTTAGCTTAAATTATTCTTTATACAATCTTCTATAACCTCACAAAATTTGAAAGCTCTAAACTTAATAAACGCAGAATTATGATAGCTTACAAGTTCGTTTTTATTCACATCTCTACGGCAAACCAAAACTTTAAACTGACTTATCTCAGAAAGACAATATAACTAGTTTGTCTTCATTTAAAATGCTAAGGCTTTTTTTTCTATGGCACCTAATGCATTGAATTCTTTTTTTAGCTATTTCAGTGCTTCTCAAAGTTGGAATATTCGCGACCCAATATTCAATCATAATTTTCATCGCGCCCCCCTCATACAATAACAATGTATTCAATTGAACAATACTATAATTTGACGCTAAGACTACAATATGACTTTATCCATTTAAGCACCACCGACGTAGATAAACGTCTCACTAAGCTAAAACTTTTATCTACGACTTATATAAACGTATATATCGTCATGAACGTATATATACGTCTTTTCGAAGTACGATCTTTTATGTGCACTGCTATCCATAAAATTATTCTGAAGGCTTGATAATACAATAAAAGGTCCTTGACAATGTTCGCGAAGGATTTACTTACTTCAGATTACTTATTTCTTTGTTCCTTCTCCTCCCCTCAATACATCACCTACTCACGCCTACGTGGAAAACGGTTGGCATTGGGAAGCAAATCGCGTAACTTTTAATCGGCACTTAAGGGATTCATTATAAACTGTACAAGTAATCAAGATAAGTGTTATTTTTTTGTTTTATATTATATATATGAAAAGCCCATGGGGTCACTGTTAATTAATAAACTTGTTCTTAAATTAGAATTGTTAAATTAATTGTAAAATACATTGTGAAGCACTGATATATCCTTCTAAATGTGTATTTTATTATATCCAAAAGTATTTTATTTATTTACTTTCAGTAAATTAATAATTTTTTAAAATAATCTTTTGTTTTCAACTTTTCAGTATGCTCGCGTCCCCTTTGTAAATTTGTCACACTCTCCAAGGGGGGGGGGAGTGCCCCACAGTTTGAGAAACGTTGACCTATTGCTAATAGTACATGTAACAAAAGTTGGTATGCATTTTTGAATCAAAGCATGATTTATTTTTTTAAAAATAATTGAACTTAGAATTTATACATTTTTTAAGGAATGTTCAATAAACATTCATAAAAAGAAGCATTGTATGAATGCAAATCACTTTAACGCAAAACTCATACCAACTCTTACTATACATAGTTTGGCGTACTTGTAAATCAAATTTCATGCATGTAGGTATATTTTTGAAGGAGGAGTAGCATTCTAAAAGCACAAATTTTAAGTTTTTTCCTTAAAAAATTACATGGCTAGCCTTTTATGAAATTTTGAGCACAACATCTGTTTAACATAGTATACATACATAAGAGGCAACCAAAAGAATTTTAAAAATCCGTAAATTAAAAATTTTGCGTAAATCATACCATATCCCCATAAGAATAATGAATTTCCTATGAGCATTAGAAATGTAAATTTTAAACTTAATAGCAATCACATTCACAAAATTAAGTTTCACATAAGCTAAATGAGATTATTTTTTGAAAATTTTTTAATAAAATATTCAATATCATTGCATTTTTTTTATCTGTAATTAAAAATTGTATTTCATTCAACCGCGTTTCTAAAAGTCACTGCAAAGGATATTTTATTTTTTATATATAATTTTTTTTAAATATAATATAAAAAAAAATATTTTAATTTTTTAAAATTATTCATTTGAAGAGTTTTACATGGATGCTTTAAAGAGTGCAATTCAATCATTTACATTAGATAAAAAAATATACAAACATGTTGAGAGAAAATTTCGGACTTAATTATCAAAATGATTAATGTTTTGAAAATACAATTTAAGTTATCTGTTTAAATTCCCATTTTATTTTAAATTAAGAAAATTTGATAGATAAATAAGAAATTTATGATGTTTGCAATAATACAAAAATATTTAATTTTAATATGCTCAGTTTTATTTTTGCATAGTTAAACAACAATTATAGAAATAATGCTATTATAATTAGCCTGGAAAACTTTTGAAAAATTTGTATAAAGTAAATGAAACATTTCTAGTACTTGGATCACAAAAATTTACATCTTAAATTTCTTTTAGAAATATTTCATGTTGATAGTTATGGTGAACTCTGTATAAAAAAAATCGAAATCATTTACAAAAACTTAAATAAATATTTCTATGTCAAAAGAAGTGTATCACAAAAGAGTAAAATTTAAGTAAACCCAAAAAATTGGCTGGAATATTTCACTGAATCAATAAAAAAATTTGATGAAACGTTGAATAAAGATTTCAACAAATATTTTTCGTAATCATTTTAATTAACAATTAGTATTATATATATAACTAACAAATTGCTTAAGCACTTCAAAATGAAGAATTCATTCGTAAAAGGCTGGTAGAAAAAATTCTTTTGGTATTTTGTACATGTAACCTTAGATACTTCAGTGCAATGAGAAGTAATAATAATAATAATAATCGTAAATAGATTTAATGGTTTTAAAACTAAATTAAAGCAGAACTACTGAAATTTGTTAATTTTTAAAAATCAGAATGAAATACAGAAAAGTAAAATGTATGCATCCATTTCGATGAACTACTCATTTGCTTTTAGTGATTTTTAAAGCGCAAGCTTTATAATAGTGTTTCTATTATACTAATATCCGAACGAAATTTGATTCTTGAATGCAAAGCTGTCATCATTACTGAATACAGATGATCGTAATTTCTTTTAATGAAAAACAAAAGAAAAAGACTAATACGAAGATTCAAAAAGACAATATCATTTATTCGAATTAAGCAGGCTCCGAACTATGAGAGGGGAAAAAAACCTTCAGGTACTGGAAAGAAGGAAAAGAAAAACAAATTGGGGTTTGCAATACATGGGAATTTTTCCCATGGGGGCTCTTGAAAGACGAAAATGAAAGAATTCGAAACCCTATTCCTTTTTTTCCTTCTTTTTTCTTCTTTTTTTGTTCGGTCTTTTGTTTCACGTCTGCTTTTGTATCAGATTTTATTTTTCTCCTTTCTCTTATAATGCTTAACTCAGAATTTCGTTTTGGCACTTTCCACGAGAATCAGAAATTTTATACGATGTTTTTTTCGAGATTTTTGTTTTCTTCTAGCATGCATCAGCTACAGTTCATGTTACGAATTTTTTTCGTAAAACTGTTGTTGATGATTTCTGTCGGCTTATATTTAAACAGTAAACGATAAAAAAGAGCTAAAATAGAGCTGTATACACTATTTTATGAGTATGTACATATGTATATACACTCTCTCTCTCTCTTTCACACACACATACTAATACTATATATATATGAAAGAAATTTGTATAATATACCAAAAACTAAAATTAATATATATATATATATATATATATATATAAAATATAATTCCTCATATCAAATTTTTCCTCTTTTTTTTCCTTGGGGGGGGGTGTAGCTCAGTGCTTCTCAAACTTTCAATATTCACGACCCAATATTCACAATCATAATTTTCATCGCCTCCCCCCCCTCCATACAATAACAATGTATTGAATTCAATAATACTATTCTTTCACTCTAAAGCTACACTACGACTTAAACCTCGTAATTGACACCTGCGTATATAAACATCTCGCTCAGCCAAAGCATTATTTTTCTGGACGTATGTATACGTCTTTCCGAAATACGATCTTTTCTGTGCAATGCTAGCCATAAAATTATTCTGAAGGCTTTGGAATGCAATAAAAGGATATCCTCAATGTTTGCAAAGAATTTAATTATTTCAGACGATTTGCTCCCCCTCCCCACATCACATTGGCGCGTCTACTTGGAAAATGGTGGCATTGGGGAGCGAATCACGTAACTTTTAATCGTCAGTTAAAGGATTAATTGTAAACCGTACAAATTATAAAGATAAGTGTTAATACAAGGCAATGAGGTCACTGGTATTTATCAAACTTGTTCTTGACTTAGTATTGTTAAACTAATTATAAAATACATTGTATAGTACTCATACATTTATAAGTGTATTATATCAGTGTAAATGTGTATTTCCTTTTTTTATTATGCCACACAGCATTTTGTTTGTTTACTTTCAGTAAATTAAAACTTCTTTTAAATAATCTTTTGTTTTCGACTTTTCAATAGGCTCTCACCCCCCTTGCAGAGTTATCACGCCCCACAGTTTGAGAAATGCTGGTGTAGCTAATTCTTTTTATCATTTCTTTATCATTTTTATTTTATTGAACCTATTCCCGGCTTTGAGTATTGGGTATGCATTTTATTAAGTATCTAAAACCATGAACGAATTTATTTTTATTTGATGAAATGCATTTTCTTGTTGTTTTAATATATATCTAAATATTCTGCTATGCAATAAATATGGGCAAATTCTTATACTGCACTCAGTTTTTGTGTCTGAGATTATTTGTTGTTTTTCCTGAATTTTTTTAAATGTTGTAAATTATTTAGGGAATAGATTCAATTAATAATACGACAAATGTGTATCAAAAGGTAATTATTTTGATGCTTATTCTAATAAGCTACTTATAGATAAATATTTTTGCTTTCTTACCAAAAGCGATATTAATATTCCATAAACGTCCCGCAAGCCTTCTTTTAACAGATATTAACGAAACTACTGACTGATTGTTAGTTGACTGCACATTTATTTGATTAGGGTTAAAAATTACGAGGTCCGTTGCCAATAACCGTCTTGCATCTTTATAATGTGTCTTCAACAAAACACTAACTTGAGAAGGGAGAGAAAAGGAATAAATATGTAAATTCTTCGGAAACGTTCTCAAGGTTATTTTATTGCATTCCAAAGCCTTCTGAATAATTTTATGGATGCAGTGCACAAAAAGATCGTACTTTGGAAAGACGTATATATACATTCGGCGCAATTAACGCTTTGGTTGAACGAGACGCTTATATACGCCGATGGTATTTAAAGCTGTCTTCGGTAAAAGTACGAGATCTTGAACTAAACGCGAAGCAAATTTTCAGACAGAAAAAATGCTTCAATTTCTATGGAAATTTTTAGTGTTATAACTCGTACCTCTGTTAACAATATAGTGTTTTTAAAAGTGCCAAAATATTCCATGAATACTTTCTTTTTTGTTATAATACGTGAAGGCATATCCCGTTTAACATTTCGGTGTAGAAGAAAAAACACGAAACACATTTTATACGAGAAAAAATGAATAAACTCGGTTAAAAACGGGAAGTATGATAAAAATTTCTGCTCTCTAAAGGATAGTGAAGTCAGAATATCATATTAATGCTTAATTTTTTATTCCTGAAAATTTTTTCCAAATTCTGGTCCTATTCTTTAACTTTAACCGAAGACAGCCTTAACACTCTAAGTGGTCTGCACTTAAAGTCTTGCCATTCTGGAGATGCTTCAAAAATGCACCGCACATATTTTTTAGCTTTCAGGTGGGGTTCTTAAAAGCGGTTGAGACGTATTTTTAAGAATGCGGCTCGGCCGCTTTTGGGAATCTTGCTTGAAGGTAGAAAAAGCATCTCTGGAATGGCGGAATTTTACTTGCAGACCGCTTGGAGGGTTAAGAAGATAAAATCGTATTATAGCTTCAGCGTCAATGAATAGTATTACTGAATTAAATACATTGTTATTGTATGAAGGGGGTCTCGATGAAAATAATTATTGAATATTGGGTGGCAAATATTGAAACTTTGAGAAGCACTGGTCTAGCATACTCGTCTGCTTTGATACAAATGAAGAAATTCGTTCGTTATTAACGACCTCAGTTGATTTTTGTGTTGTCACAAAGTCTGTTATTAGCGGTTGTTTTTTTCTTTCTGGTTTCTCGAGCTGCTTATATAATTCTTGATATCCCGCTGCACAAATTTTAAGACAACTTTAAAATTGTAATAGATGCTCTACGTCAGGATCTTGAGTAAGAAAATATTATTCTATACTTGTATCTAATTTTAAGCCCTTTCAAATTATATCAGCTGTTAATAGCTGAACTTCCCCTTCGATTATCATCATTATCGACTTCTTTATTATCATAAACTGTTATAAATTTAAACAAAGGGTCCGAATTGCCAAATTTTTTGCGACGTGCTAAAACAAAACATTTGTACAAAATAAAAAAAAGTAGTCAAATTCACACATATACCTTGTTATTGCTAAATCGTGCAAAAAAAGAAAGTTGGGTGTATTTAGCAAGAATTGAATTATTATTGAGATTTTTAAAACAGATTTTTAATTTGGACATTTATCAGAAGTTTATTTTAGTTTAATAGCAATTTCCTTGTTTTCCTAAAATTCTTAAAATACATCAAGTCATAAATATATGCTTGCATTTTACTTAATTCAAACGAAAAAAGAATGCATTACTTCAAATATCACATCATCACAAACAAAAGTATTTTGATATTACTTTATATTATGTTCTTTTTTTATTTCTTCATTCTTTCTGTTTTGAAAACAAGAAGCTCTCTAGTATCTCAATCAATACTGACGATCACTATGTAATTTTTTTTTACTTGCAATTACCAAAACGTTGAATAGTGAAACATCTTTTTCATTCTTACAATTTCAAAACAAACAAAACCGGTTCGAGCCAATTTTAGAACGTTTTAAAACTTTATACTGAAGACTGATATAAAAAACAGTACTGATACAAGAAACTCAGCTCAGGCTCCTGGATGTACATTTTAATGTTTACACTATTTTCAGGAATCGATCCAGCTTTAAAAATAAATGAAAAGAAGATAGAAACAAAAATATTTCGCGTTTATGTTAAAAACTCCTTCAAATAATAATAAAAAAATAGTAAATGATTGCTTTCAAATAATAGGTTTCAGCGCAGAAGTTTCAGCTAGTAATAAGCTGAACTAGTCTATCAGTTTCGTATAAAAAACCATCAATGATTATTTTTGAAATAAATTTTACAAGCCGATTATATTATGGGTTGCTCTATTCTATTATGCATGTAATGAGTTCTTTGACCCTTAATTTTTTACCACAGTTTTCACTGTCTTATTACTGTTGGGATAAATATCAGGTTTCTTGTTACAGATAAGACTTTTTCAATGTACCTGAATTTAACAGCCGTTTGGAATTTCATATAAAATAGCCCCTGAATGTTCTGAAAGAATTAAAAGCTAACACTGATATAAATAAATAGATTTTAAAATATAAAAAGATATTTAAATCTTGTATGTTCATAATAATATAAATATTAAAAAATACAAAAATAATGTAGAAATTCTAGCGAAGAAATATTGTCATACATTAAAATGAACTTTTAATTTCAATGATTAATTTGGCTCTGGTACTTTCGGCAAAATTCAATCACGGCAATATTTAGCATCCAACTAGAGCTTGAATTTTATTATGAATTCAAGCGTCAATATTTGGTATCGAATTCCACCATAAAATGACTTCCCATTTTGCAATTTGCCGTGTCTGCAAAGGCTGAATTATCAATATGCAGCCCACATTAGGGAAAGAAATACGTATATTATCCGGTTCATGCTGTTATAGATTTTTTGAAATAAAAAATTACGATTATCATTTATTTATTTTTAAAAAAAAATGCCTCTCGCAATGTGTTCAAATCATGCATTCTTAAGAATGTTGGTAAAGCATTATTAATCGTCTAACATATGACAAATGTAAAATATTTTTCTTGCACAAACATTACATTTCATCATAGAAATTAAATTGAAAAAAAATAGCCATCAGCAACATGGAATTTCGTTCATAATTATAAGATGAAAGTGTTATGTTTACTTGGACGCTAAATGCATAAATAAAAGTAGAAAGGGAGTTTAGTAAGATTTTAGTACAAGGTATATTTATCAGTATGATATAACACTTTATTTTGTAATGAAAGTATATATGTTACCGCTAAAGAGTATAATTAAGTTATTTTATAGAATAACTAGGTAATTCATGAAATAACTAGAAATCCAGTTAAAGTATATAATAGATGAAAAAATTCACACTTTACCTAGTTATTTTATGAAATAACTAATGACAGAGACCGTTAAAGTGAAGAATAAATGATTAAAGTTATTTTATAAATTAATGGATCATAAATAGCTAAAATCTCTTTAAAAATACTTTTTAACCCTATTGCGGATGATTAATTGATAAATGACAAGGAAAAACGGATGATATAATTTATTATTACTCATATTGCTAACATTAACTAAAAAGAGAGAAAAAAAGAATATGTGTAGAAATAGTTTTATTTAAATATTATCCAAAAATACATGCCATTAAGAGAAATTTTTGCTTAATAAAAACACTGTGTGAACTTTTTCAAATTAAAATGTAAGAGAATATTAATTTATAAATTTTATCAAATACTTTTATTTTACTTTTTATAATACATTAGAGCAATGATTGTTGTGATGACAATTTGAATTGTGGTTCAAAACTCAGCAGCTCGAATCAGTTCAAAGAATTTTCGAATGCCGTATTCCATATTTTTCCATCAAGTAATCGTTATTCTTTAGAATACCTAGTTAAATCTTTGAATTCAATAATTTCATATACTTTATCAATGGAACGTCCATCGGTGTTAATTTTTCACTGAATCCCGTTCAGTTTGTTCTCCTTTCCTCATTTTTACAGGGAATTTGAAAATTTTCCGTGATTTTTAATTATTTCCCATGGTAATTATACAGCAATAGTGTTGTGGTTGTAGGTGAAATAGAAAAAATTTTACAACTAAAAATACCTAGAATGTCCACTGGTGTCATTTCAAAACCAAGGCAATTTATCATCATATATAGTTGCCCTTCTATAGTTATCTATAGTTATTAATAGTTACTATTACTAGTTATTTACTAATAGTTACTATTAGTAAAACAAACTTTTCAAAGTACTGTCTTACATTTATTTGACCTTGAATGCAGTGTTATTGGGTTAACAGCGGAAACAAATCGTATTTTTCTAAATTAGTTGTGTCTAAGTGTTTCGTTACATAGCATTTGGTTCTCTGCTTATTAAAAAAAAAAAGATTTTTGAAACTTGTTCTGAGGAGACATCCAGAAACGATGACTCCTAGAAATGGTCTAAGCCCTGATGAAATTGCTAATTTATCGCGAGAGATTTCTGAGAATGAGAGAGAGAGAGAATCGGCTCTAATTTAGATTCCGGTGAAGACATAAGATTGAGTGAAAGTGACTGCGAAGAATTTGAAGAGAGTTAAAATATAATTGATAAAATTCCAGTAAATCTTGATATATATCTCGCAAGAGATGGCACAGAATGGATACCGCATAACAGTAATGTTCCTGGCTTATTTGCGACTCGAAATGTTTTTCGACAAAGCAGTGGTCCAACAAGCTTCGCAAAACATTATATGGACGTCAGTTTCTTATGATATAAAGTGCCATAAAATATGTTAATTACATGAAATAATATTAAAAAGTCTTAAAACTAAACCCTACTGAACAGCAGTCCTGCAATTATTTAGTTAAAGCAATTATTTTATATATTTTATGTCGTGGTGTTAAAATGACAATGGTGGACGTTTAAGGGTAATCGAAATCCCGGACGTTCTTGTGCAGGGATGGCGAACCAATGGCACATGTGTCATTGCCACACAATATTTTGGGCACGCCACCGATCAAAACGGTTTGCATTTTAGTTCAAAATAACAAAGTTCACTATGAAGTATTGCGTTCAAATGCGAGTGATTGGACACGGTCGGAGGGAGCACACTGGTTTGTTATATTATTGCCTTAGTTACATCATGGACTACAATTGCTAATGATGCGAAATTTCTCTACGCATAGAATAGTCAATTTCATTGACACAACTGTATTTTAAAGTTTATTTGTGTTATATTTACGCTTTTTAACCGTTATTTTTAATATGGCTAATTCAGTAAAAATTAATAAGTGCAAAATAGGAAGTGTAACAGAGAATTTCAAATTTGATGGACAGGGAAACATGCATGCATGATTAACATAGGCGACAAAGCGGTGTGTTTTTTATGTTCTTTGACAGTTGCACCTAGAGCATTGTCTATAAAACGGATTCCAGATACATTTAAATGTTTGTAGATGCTGGATCATGATATTTTAGCCATAACTCCAATTAAGCATGCATTTTGCTAAAAGTAACATCTTACAATCCTAATATAAGTTATATATTTGTCATCTAATCTGCAACACAGAAGTTACACTAATGTTTGTGGTAAACCCTATCATGGGTCCCGAATAGAATATGGCAAGATGTAAACACGCTAAGACGATGTGTTTTGAGCACCACAATAAAAGAAAATAGAATGAGAAATGCTTCTTTCACCATTTGTTACTATAATTTGAAGTACACGTATAGCTAAAACATTTATTACTCTACAGTGCAAAATGTATTTTTTCGTAGTAAATAAAGTTTTGAGTTGTTAGACTTTAGTTCTATTATTTTCCCAATAATCACAAATCATAATTATTTGACGGCACGTCTATACCTCATTAAAACATAAAAAATGGCACGTTGCTCCATAAAGGCAAGCAACCCCTGTTCTAGTGTTAACTGACTTGTCTAGTTGCGTCTTAAAATACCTAGTTATTCTATGAAATAACGGATTTCCCATTTTAACGGTAACATATACGCAAAATGTATAATTTTAATATTTATATATAATAAAAAAGTAAGCTATTATAAAATAAATACATAATATTTTACATAAATATTTATCAAATTATTGAAGTATATTTATAAATATTTACAAATTTTAACATATATTTCAGTTCAACACAGTCACATAATATTGTTTTTGTGCATTTATTTTAAAGACGAAGCTTGTTATAAAAATATATAATCTGCTTTACATAATTTAAATATATATAAAATATATAATCTACTTCTTTTCATTTTCATAATATTCAGAGTATTTCCCACTTCTTCAATAAAAATATTTTATTTAAATTTGATATTTCTATCATTTACTTTTAAAGTCATATTTTTAATTCATTATATCAGAAAAAGTATTCAATAGTACCTAAGGAAATTTTTCTCTTAAGTCAGTATCTTAGATTTATTTATATATATTAAGTTTTGAAATTCTGTTACCTGAAACTACGAATAAATAAGTAATACATTTTTTTTTTAAAATTCAATTCCTACTTAGGTCAACAAAGAAAAAATTTATTTCTTATTAAATATTTATAATTAATATAAATATGTATATGCGTATGACAGAATCACAATATTAAGTGGGAATTAATTTTTATTAATTATCATTAAAGTATCGTATAGTCAGCCAAAACAATCGTGTATATAAAATTTCAGTGCAACTGAATGCTTTAAAAAATGACAAAAAATTGTTTTAGTTTTGACACAAGTCGCTAAAAATGAAGCCAACATGGCTTTGTATCTGTAATTCTTTCAATAATCAGTGTCAGTCAATTATTTTTAATTAATTATAATTAAATTATTGTATTGTCACGCAAAAAATAGTGCATAGAAAATTTCAGCTCAAATGAACGCTCGAAAATGTGAGAAAATTGCCTTTTCAAGTTTTGACACAAGTCGCCAAAATGATCGCTAAGTCGCCAAAAATGATGTCAACGTGTCTGTATCTGTAAATCTCTGAGTAATCAGTTTTAATCACACAATTAATTTTTATTTATCATAATTAAATTACAGTTTTGTCATGCAAAATATTGTATATAAAATTTGAGCTCAATTGAAAATTTGAGCAAGATATAAAGAGATTATGAACTAATAGTAGGAATTATAGAAAAATGAATCAATAATGTTAATATGAGGATATTTTTTTCATATATTTAATATATTACATATATTTTTATAATTATATGTAATTCATACACATTTTTTTTTTTTTTTTACAAAATCTAAATTCATGTCTTTTAATCTTTTTGAAAATCTTTTTCTGGAAGAATTCGAATATAATTTAAATATATATATATAAATATATATATATATATAATTTGCGAAATAATTTACATTGCTTTATGAAAGTAAAAACTAAGTATTAAATGAGTATTATATCTTATGTATAAATTTGAATGCTTGTTTATTTGCTAGGAACATATGAAAATCTTAAGCACTGATCATATCGCTCCAAAATTTTGCAAGAAGCTTCTCTGATGCTTCAAAGGAGACTTAAGCCTATCACCTCCCTCTCTCTATATATTTTTTCAATTTATTTTTATGGCATATCTAAAAAGCACTCTTGCTTCACAAAAAGTATGTGTGTGAATGGGCAAAGTTGCCAAATGCCATGATATGCAGCCAAAATTGGATATGTTTAAAAAACAATTTCTGCGTTTGGCGACATATTTTGATTTGGCAAAGCTTAAGAGCGATTTTGGCTGAAGTCGGCTGCAAAGTGGGGATAAATTCACGTTTTTGCACTATGAAGCCTACAAGCTTGAAATTTGGCAAGTCTATATTTCTTTCGTTAAATTTAATTCACTGTGAAAACGGGTTCTTATGGAAATCGACTCCCAAGTTTTAAAGTTATGACGACTTGAAAGATAAAAATACAATTCATGTTCTTTTTAAAACAAGAGGCGATGCAATAAAAAAGTTTTTGAATATACTAGGATGTTAAAATTTATCAATAGTTTGAAATAAAAACAAATATAGTCGTATTTTATCATGAAATACTCTGAAAAGTAAGAGGGCAGCAACTAGAATTTTATAAATTTGGAATATTTAAATTAAATTAAATTAATTATAGAATTACAATAAAATTTGTGAGAATCAATGAAATTAAGAAATAAACGTTATTCACAAGTTTTGGGATATACAATTTACGCGAAATATGGAGCCAAAAAAAAAAAAATGTAATGGCACAAATACGTATTGAAATTAAATGACAAGAAATAACAGATTAAAATGAATAAATTATAAGCATAATATTTAGCTCTTGATTTGAAACACCGTGAACAAAGAATCTAAAAGGTGTGAGATTTATATCATGCTGTAAATTGATAAGACTTAAAAATTGCTAAAACATTTAATAAAATTACCTAATCTCTCTCAGGCTATTCGAATTTAAAACTAAAATTAGAAATTAATTGAATAAAATATGAAACTCCAAAGAGATCTACTTAATCCCAGTAACATAAGCAAATGCGATCATAGGACGAAACGTAAAGTGAACCTCAATGCTCCATTTCAAGCTTACAGTTAATTAATTTTAAAACTGTATGAAATAGAATAGCAGTTCACATTGCCAGATACACATTTCTAAAATTTCTTAATAAATAATAATGTATAACATTAAATAATGTATAATTTTATTTGATCTGCTGACGATAATTTCTAGATACATTAACGATTACAATTAGATGTACGAAAGCAGACGATTTTTACGTTCTAACTCAAACGGAATTCATAAAATAAATTTCCAAATTCCATAGAGATCTCTCTAATAATAGTAACAAAATCAAATGCATTCGTAGGACGAAACGTAAAGTGAACCTCGATGTTCTATTCTCCATGTACAACTAATTAATTCTAACATTGTACGAAATGGAATAGCAGTTTATTGCCAGATGCATAATTCTAAAATTTCTTAATAAAGATTATTACAGAGAGCTGCAGACAATATTTTAAAACTATATTATATATATAGCAATCGAATATGTATGAAAGGCAGACGATTTTTACAAAATATCACAAATTGAAATAATAATTTGAAAATGGATACACATAGATAACTAATTGTACAATAGTTGCAGGAATATAAATAGAATTGTGGCCAATGACTGGTAGATAAATGATAATATTACAAATCATTATAATCACAGTACAGGTACAAATCAAAATTATTTTTGAACACGAAATGGCTGTCTTACATAAATTAATCATCTACCAATGTATGATTTTCTTTAAAATTATTATTAACTTTTTAGCGAAAGAAATATAAAAAAAAACAATGACTAGCTGGTATACTTGTTCTTCACACGGGTGAACTGAAAAATTAAACAATACAGATTGAAAGATAAAGAAGTTTTAATTCAGTTAATTTCTTACATGAATTGCAAATTAAACAAAAAAAGCTATTTTCATATCTCAGCTAAACAAACAAACAAAAAAAAAACACACGTTTTTTTAAATTTTAAGTCTGTAGATCTAATAGCTGATAAAAAGGATTTTTTTATTTATAACTCCTCTTAACTCTCTTGAGGGTCGATTTTTGAAAATACTTCTTAAAGTGATCTGTGTTCAGCAAAAGTAACACATTGTTAAAAGTTTTGCGGAATGAACGCTTAAAATAGTGTAAATAATTTATATCTGAAACTGTAATACGTTAATATTACATTCTGTTGTATTTACTTTATGCTAAAATTATAATATTCGCAAGAAACGCCGTTTCTTAAAGTATAATGGTGGTTCAATGAAAAACATAGCGAAATGTTGGCGACACAGTCAAGTTGGCAAATGTCTAGCTACTTTCATAGCTCGAGCTTTATTAGAGCTTTGGGGAAAAAAATCAGACTTACGCTTTTGCGTCATAATTCTTACTAGGTACTTTTTCTACGCTTCCAAAAAATAGAGTGGCCGCGGTAGACGAGTGGTCAAGGTATCGAATCGTAGCTCGCCTTGTCACGTGTTCGAGCCTAGTACCACTAAAAACCCGCCGTGTAGGGGGGCGATGCACGTTAACCCTTTATCTACCGCATTATAATTTACTGCAGTTTTTTTCATGCAATATTTTTTGGGGGAGATCACTACATTGAAAATTAAGGGATATACATAAACAAAATACTCAACTTTGGGAAACATAATCCGTTAGAGTTAATTAATTAACTAAAGATATATATATTCCACTGTAACATTAATTATATATATATATATGCACTGTTCACTTAAAATAAAGAGTTATTAAGGTCTTCATTAATGTACTTAAAAAAAACAAAAACAAGACACTTAAATTTTGACATTAACTATTTTTTAGGAAGAAAGATGATAATCTTTGCAATCCGCCCAAAACGCAGTAAGCTGAAAACATAATTTCTTCTATAAAACTATTCGCCTTCCTCGCTAAAATACTCATCATACAACCTTTCTGCCATATATCTTGGAAGAGTGGATTTCAAAGAATATTCCTGTTAAGTATTGTCGGAATATTCGTAAAATTGGTTATTCTATGTTATTTTAAAGTGAGTGGTACTTATAAGTGCAGACTCGGTAGATAAAGGGTTAAATCTGTCAAGAGCTCAAACATCCTCCCTTTGGTATGGTATGGTATTTTAGAGAGAGGGGGTGCCAGTTCATATATATAGGTGTCGTCCACATTACTTGACATTGGTTCAAAATTACGTGGTCCGTCGCCAAAAGCTCTGGTGTTGCTGAACAGTGCCACGTTAATATTCCCTCACTCACTCCAAAAAATACAGTACAGTAGTTATTATTTTTATACTTAAAAAATGCAATATCTGCCCATTAAGATTATAGCGTTATAATTAACTACTAACTACAAACAAATTAGGCAAATTTGTCCAAATGATGTAGTGTGAAAGACAAAATTTATGTACTTTAAGTACCAAAATAAATACTTATATTTATTTTGATATAAGGATCAATTTGTTACAAGCAGATGTGCAAAATAAAATCATAAAAAAACGTATATAGAAATAAATTATTTATTTTTATTGTATGTATGTTTCACTCTTTTGACGATAATGTCTTACGCATGAAAAAAATCAATAGTAGCTATTCAAATAAAGATAGATTTAAAACAACCTGTGTCCCTTCAAAATTTAGTTCTATTCTAAAATAAAAAATAGGGATTACTTTGATCAAAGGAATAAATTAGAAGCGAACGCCTGGCGTAGACAAAACAAAAAGGGAAAGTTTTGCTTCACACATAAAAGATAGACATATGCTGTCACAGGCTTTTTTGCAGCGCACGCCAGAATTACTTGCAGATTGCGGAATTGCTTCCTACTTACTTGACAATTATCATTATGTTTTGGACACTTCAGACAATATATTTATAAATTATAGCCTATGTGTTATTCTGATGAATAAGCTATATTATTGTAAAGTTTCGTTAAAATCAATTCAATTGTTTTTGAGGGAAAGAACAAACATCCAAACAAACTTTCGCGTTTATAATAATAATAAGGATGTGATAGAAAAGATTACTCAGATTTATGTAAATGTTTTAATACATGCATTAGGCTTAATACAAATTGAAGTGAATTGATTAACGTTATGTTCTTCTTTGTTTGTTATTGTTCTATGCTTTTATTACCTGGATGAGATCCAAACTTAATTTATAGTTTTCTTTCAAGTATTAAAAACGAGCAATTAATATCATCTCTTCTATAGGCTTCAATTTTTTGTAATTCCTTATTCTTATTTCTTATTGTTGCTAGAATTAATTGTAAAAATTTTAACAATTCTTTGAAAACGGATAATTTTTCAGTCATTTATTAATATTACATAAACTTTCTTAAAAATAAAATAAACAGAAACATACAAAATTATAAATAAAGGAAACTAGAAATGAACAAATTTTAAACAAACAATATATACTACCAAATCCTAAATATAACCGAAATCAGGTTCCCAGTAAAATACATTAAGGATAAACAAATAAAAAAACTCCAGATCTCATTAAACAGTATAAATATTATTATACTTTATTAAATCATAATTTAATTATTTTTTACAAACAAATTTAAATAAACATTTAAAGCTAAAAAGTTCAAGGTATACAACATTAACAATAAATTCCAATACGCCTTTCACAAAACTGTAAAATAATTTATAATAATAAATGATAAATAAAATTTATCATGTTATTTGATATTCAGAGACATATATTAATCATTCTTTATTCCGTATAATAATCCCTTGTATTATATTATTCATGAAATAAAAAAAATTAAGAAAATTTCTATGTAGGCGATAAATTCGTGATTGTATGCACATAAAATAGTTTTGCTCATAATGTTTGTCGAGACAGTTATGCAGAACATAGTATTTTTCTAAAAACAAAAATATTTGCACAGCAATTAATTAAATACATTGCTTTATAACCAGAAACTTTCGTATAATACATTAATTATTAATTTTTGCATTATGTTTCATAAATATTTCTTTAAATAATAGAAAATTTTCAACAATGAAATCTTATTTTCATGAGAGTTCAACCTTTTTTTTCTTGAATTATGAAAATACCATAGTAGGAAAATATTTTGAATGCAAAACTAAAATTCGTATAAAAGAATAAATTAATTTTGATGTGAATATATTATATAAAGTAAAAAAAAAAAGTAAGTGAATATTGCAGTTATAAAATTGAAGTTTATGCAAAAGAGATAAAAGTTCCTTTTGATACGAAAATAGAAGGGAAAAGAATGAAATAAAAATAATAGAATTATTATAAATTAAAATTTTGGATAAAAGAAATAACCTTCATTCGGACGTGTTTTGCAATGGATACAAGATTCGGTTTATTTTGTTTAGTAAAGATCCTCTATGAACAGATTTTGTGAAGAATGACTTCCAAGAGCATTATGAAAGCTTTATAGACAAAAATTGTCATTTTTAAACCAGTGCTTATCAAACTCTGAATATTAGCGACCTAATATTCTGCGAAAATTTTCATCACGTCCCCATCTATACAAAAATAATGTATCGAATTCAATAATACTATACTTTGACGCTAAAGCTACAACACGACTTCTACCTCTTACGTACCACCATCGTATATAAGCGTCTCCCTAACCAAAACGATAATTGCCCTGTACGTGTATATACGTCTTTCCGCGAAGTACGATCTTTTCTGTGCACTGCTATCTATAAAGTTATTCCAAAGACTTTGGAATGCAATAAGAAAACCTTGACACAACGTTTGTGTAGGATTTACCTATTTCATAGGATTTGCTTATTAGGGGGACATGTTACGATTTAAGCAAAAATTTTTAATTTAAGGATTTTTAAAATTTTTTTGGTTGCCTCCTATGTATGTATACTATGTTAAACAGATTTTGCGCTCAAAATTTCATAAAATGCTAGCCATGTAATTTTTAAGGAAAAAACTTAAAATTTGCGTAGTGATTTTAAAATACTACTCCTCCTACAAAAATATATGTACACGCATGAAATTTGATTTACAAGTACGTCAAACCATGTATAATAAAAGTTGGTATGGGTTTTGCGTTAACATGATTGGTATTCTTACAATACTTCTTTTTATAAATGTTTATTGAAAATTCCTTAAAAAATGTATAAATTCTGAGCTCAATTATTTTTTAAAAAATAAATATTTCTTTGATTCAAAAATGCATACCAATTTTTGTTACATGTACAATTAGTAATAGGTAAAAAAAAATTCAAAGCATTAGGCGCAATAGAAAAAAAAGCCTGAGCATTTTAAATGAAGACAAACTGGTTACTTTATCTTTCTGAGATAAGTCAGTTTAAAATTTTGATTTGCTATAGAGATGTGAAGGAAAACGAATGTGAAAGCTATCATAATTCTGCGTTTGTTCAGTTTAGAGCTTTCAAATTTTGGGAGGTTTTAGAAAAGTATATATAGAATAAATTAGGCTAAAAAAATTAAATTTGATTTTTTGACCGATTTTGGTCAATTGAATCATACTGTGTCCTCTTAATTCTTTTTCTCCCCCCCCCCCCCATACATCACAAGCGCGTCCCTACGTGGAAAACGGTGGCATTAGGGAACGATTTGCATAACTTTTAACCAGAAGTTAAAGGATTAATTATAAACTGTGCAAATTATTAAAATAAACATTAATTTTTTGATATAATTTCTTATATAACAAGCTAATGGGGTCACTGGTAATTTTTAAACTTGTTCTTAACTTAGTACTGTTAAATTAGTTATAAAATATATTGTGTTGTACTGATAAATTTATAAGTGTATTATATCAGTGTAAATGTGCATTTAATTTTTGTATTATGTCAGAATGTATTTTGTGTTTGTTTAATTTATGTTTGTGTTTGTTAATAATTTTCTTAAATGATCTTTTGTTTTCGGCGTTTTCAATATGCTCCCTCCCACTTGTTAAGTTATCACGACCCCACTAGGGGGTGCCCCCCACAGTTTGAGAAATGCTGTTTTAAACTATTACAACAACAGACTTGCTTTTTGGCAAATGTGCCTTTTATAGAAGAGCGATTCAATAAGAACGGGTTTCGCGGAAACGCATGCCTATATATGGCAGGGATTTTATAGGAATTAAGATTTATAGACAAAAAAAATCCTTTTTTTCAATTATTAAATTAACATACTTTAAATTTGGCAAAAATATTTCTTCAGTTGAGAATAATTCAATTAAGAGCTGGTTTTGCAGAAGGGGTTTTAAAAAGGGCTATAGATTTTAAGACCTCCTTTTTTGAGCTTTCAGAAATACACTTTTGAAATTTGTTTAGTATAATTGTTTTGTTGAGTAGAGATTCGTGTTAAGAGCAGGTTTTTTAAAAATCGATTCCTAAGTGAACTTACGGAGGCGTTGTATTGTAAGAAAATCACCTTTTTGAACTATTAGACTTGCAGGCATGAAATTAGATAAGTATGCTTACTTTGTTGAACAGATATCCGCAAACAGAGTGTTTTGCGGCAAATCAACTACCATGTGGGGTTGAGGGGTAACATAAGAGAGCTTTATAGATAAAACAAGTAACATAATTTTTTTAAAAAAATCAATTCCTACTTAGGTTAAGAAAGAAAATGTTTATTTTTGTTAATTAAATTATAGTTAAATAACTAATATTTGAAAAAAAAAACTGCTTTAACATCGTGTCATTCACTACAAGTTAAAAAAAATATATTTGACTTTGAGTGGTGCTATCGGTTGTAGTTAGTTATAACTTTGTCATAAATAACGCAGAATAAATTTAAAATTAACAACTAAAATTTTAATTAATGAATTAATATTTAGAAAAACTGTATTAACATCAAGTGTCATCCACTACAAGCTTAAAAAATGGACTTCAATGGATGAATAGAAGGTAGTTTATTAACGCGATTGAAAATTTGAACAAGATATATATATATATATATATATATATATATATATATATATATATA
>BMAV01005339.1:527680-586817 GCA_019973955.1 Trichonephila inaurata madagascariensis
GATAATAATTATTGCTATTATTAATTCTTTTAGAGTTGCTGTAGAATTTAGCACAACTTCTGGTCATAGTTGGCATTCTTTACATGAAATGTGTCTCCCACCTATATGCAATGGTAGTCATTCATCTCTGAAATCACGTTTGACATCACATGATATGAATGGGTAAATGTATAAAATTTTAAATATAAATTCTAAAAGATTTTGGAAAATAAAGATACTTATTTTCTCCATGAATTTCAGGTGGAATAAAGTTTCATATCCTTTACCATATGCAGCTCTTGTAGATGGTGTTCGATTCCGCATTAAGCAATCTGGAAAATATTCTGCTTCAAATTGGGCTGTTGATGATGGTATAGAAATGAATTTTAATTTAACTCTTTTCAATATAATACTTTATTTTTTGAATATTTTTTCTTCAAATTAATTTTAAAAAATTATGTTATTTAAATTCAACCAATAATTCTTGAGAATATTTCTATTTAATTCTGTAAACTCTTTATTGTTATAGGCAAAAGCAAAATTTGATACAAATTACAAAACAAAAAATATGTTAAATGTAGTTGATTTCTTGTCAAATATCAACTAGAAAAAATACAATTCAAAGATTTCAGCAGATTAAAAAGTTTTTTTTTCTGACTTAAGAATGTATAAACATTTATAGGGAATGTATTATAAGAAAGAAATTATGGAAACACTTGTGTGAATTCTATGGAATATTAAAAACTTTTATCTGGTTAAAAATTTATATTTAAGTTTGTTATGTAGTATAATTTTTTTGACATATATATATATTTAGAGAAGGGTGCAGTGCTTACAAGTATAACAAATTTTAAGTATTGATGCTTGTACAGTAATGGTTCATCAATTAATTCAAAGGGAATTATATTTCAAAAGCAATTTTATCTTTTGGTTGCTGAGAAAAGTATTGATTAGGTTGAGGGTTATTGTTAAATATTTTGAAACCCAATGTTTTTTTACTAACATCATTTTGTATAATGTTTTGCTTTAAAATATTCAGTGAATCACAATACAACATGTCCTGCTTCTGTTACTTAATTTTGCCCTTTCTATTAATTATTTTTTTTTACAATTTATCTTTTGCTATTGGCATTTGCATTACCATTCTTCCCCTGCTTTTCAGTTTACATTGGCATGTGCCCCAATGGATGTAGTGGTCATGGAAAGTGTACAAATTCTGGATGTCAGTAAGTATTATTTTTATTTTATAGCTATAATATAAAATATTAGACAGAAAGTAATTAGTGTTTGTAGATTTATTTTCAAAACTAAGATTTTTCCTCTAGATGTGACATGGGATATTCTGGTCAGAAATGTGAAATTGCTTCTGTAATAATACCATCTTATTTGTCAGAAATGTTTCAATCTGTTAAACTGAATGAATTGCCTGGCATTAATAAAGTAAGTTCATTCAAGGAACCTCTCACTCAAAGAAATTTTTTTAAAATTTTATTTTAAAACTGAATCAGAGAAACCTAAAACATAACATTTATATTAGAGTTTTTGATAATTTGAAACATGTATGTTTTTTAAATAATTTTTAAACAGGCATTTACCTCTGTAATTTTCAAAAAATTTCTTTTACTAACATTTTTAATTTTTTTAGTCATTTTTCCTGATAAATATATTTTGAAATTTTCTTTAGTTCTTATCTGTGAAAATGCAATTATTATTCTGAAATAATAATTTTTATTTAAAGGAATAAATTTAAAAACAAACTTTTTGAATATCAGCCTTAAAGCATTCATTTTATTATCTCTAAAGATTTGTGTGTTAACTTGCACATAATTAATGAATAATTTTTTAAAAGAATATTAATAACTTTTTCCCGTTTTTTGGCATAGATATTTGGAGCTGATATGGGATATCAATGTGGTTCTTTGGGTAGTGGTAAAGCAGTAGTATTTGATCAACCAGGTCCTAGATATTTGATTACAAAAGAAGTTAATACTACTTTTGTTAGGTAAACTATTTGATTTGAAATTTATAAGAATAGGTTTTTTTCAGTTCTGCTAAGTAATGCTCCAAATTTTCTTCTACATTAAGCTTTCTAGTTCAATTATTGATTTTCTATGCTAGGTTTTTCCAGTTTACTTTGCGAATTGGCAGTTCATCGAAGAAAAGTCCTTGCCTATCACCAGATCATCCATCAGAAGTGGTTTATGTTCATTATTCATGTAATGGAGGTTTGACGTGGGATCTTCTAGAGCTTTTTGACAGATCAAAATTTCGTGAACCAAAGTGAGATCTTGTTATAATACTTGGAATATACTAGTATTAATTCAATATTTGTTTTTAAAAAAATATTTTATTCATTTGAGTATCTTAAATTTTATATTTATGTAGTCTAATCAGTAGTCATAATTTTTTAAAAAATTTCTGATGTTTACTTGAAAAATGTATTTTAAGACATGAACATTTAAAACAATTACAGAATTAAAATAGTATAAATAAGTACTTTTTGTATGATAAATTTTAATATGCATTTTTTCTAAAAGTTCTAAGAGTTAGTGACTGCATTATTTGCTTTTTATTTTAAATTTACATTTTAATAAATGTTATGTGAATTAATTTTTTGACATAGTTAAGTTATCAAGTTAGTTTTCACATGCAAAAAAAATTATAACCTTTAACATTGTTTTTCTTTTTTTAAAATTATAAAAAAGTTGTAAATTGTTGTAAATATAGGTCGAGTTATGTGTATTCAAGTGGATTTCTATTATATTTTGGAATGTTTGAATTAATTGTGTGGATGTAATTCATTTAATATTTTATTTATATTTTTTTATATTAAAGCAAATATAATTTTTAATTTTGTATAATTATAGTTTGACAATTTTAAAAATATTTTATGTTACTTTTTTATATTAGAAGTCTGTTTATTAATTTATCTGAAATTATATATATATTTTTCAATTTGAATGTATAATTTAGAGACTTAACAATATCCCAATTTTCACAATACTATTTGTATGATATTATATGTTTGAATATATAAATGAACCTATCAATTTTATTTTTCAGGATAGTATCTTTACCTTTGCCAAGCACATCTCAAAAAGAATGGTGTATGTTTAAAATTTGGCAACCATATCATTCTGGTAAATCAGAAGATGTTTGGGCTATAGATGATATTAGTTTGTCTTCATCTCTATTAAATGTTATTTCTTTGAATTTCTCTGATCTAAATGCCATGAATACTTCAATTCGTTACAGTTCTGGAATAGTGAAAAAGTATTGCAGCTCTGAGCAAGCAGCAGTTGTGTAAGTCTTATACATAATTTTAGACTGAAAGGAAAATCTTTTTAAAAATTTTTTAAAAATAATTTGCTTTGTTAGTCATTGGTTGCAGTTTGATGTAAAGCATATTTATTACTTTGATGTGTTATATATTTTAATTTCTTTGGTGTTTTAAAAGATCTCTGAAGTATTTCCCTTTTTTTATTTATCACTTATACCAGGGGTTGACAACCTTGTAGCTGTTGTATGCTAAACCAATCAACCAATATGATTTAAGGTGCCACATTGTAAGGAATATTTGAAATATTTCAATTCCCAGTAGAATGCTTGTAGAGTTAGGGGTTAGAAGTCAAGAATATAGGTTTACTGTTTTGTTATCATTAATTTTGCATCATTTTAAGATATTTATTAACATAAAGAAATAAACAGTGTAAAAAATAAGTATTCCTTCAACATAAGTAAAAAATTAAAATTGTTCATATATTATGTGTTTTTTAAATATATTTATTAAAATGAGAAATAAACAACATAAAATATGAGTATTCCTTCAATATAGTTAAATAAAAAATAAATGCTTTAATGTGAACCTTGTCCCTATATCATTTTACTTCAAATTGCAGTTCAAGGGTGTAATTTGTGATTTTCAATTTTACGCAATTTTGAACGTTCAGTTGTTTGAACAACCTTCTTGGTGTACTCAAAATATTTTTCATATGAAAAGACTTGTTCACACAGATATGTAGAACCAAAAGTGGAAAACAGAATATGTGCAATTTTCTTCAAGCAATTAAATCTCTCTAGCAATGGCATCCAAAAATCTAAAATAGCTGTCAATTTTCATTAGAGTTATCTTCCAGGGTTTTTTTTTTTTTTGTAATCCTGTAAATTTTGCTTTCCATAATTCTCAACATGTTGGTTAAGTATGCTTCAGTTCAAATTAATCAACTTTCATCCACTCAAAAATTGAGAAATTTGTAGTGTTATATAGAGTGCTGCTGAGAATTATACTGTGGGTCATAGGTTGCTGACCCCTGGTTTATACCATTGTATTTTCCCTTATTTTGTTTGATGTATTTAGTATTTGCATTTGTAATAATATGTATTCAGCTGTTTCATATAATCAACTTTGATCCCTTGGGTTTCTGAGATAATAAGGGAAATAGTTATTAAATATTATTTCCTATGGTCTGTGTGTAATTGCTCTAGACATTATTAAAAAATATTAACCATCATTGGAGAATTTATAAAAAAAATTCCTCTTTTATATGGGCTCATGTTTTAAAACATAGATTATTATATTGAAATAAAAATGTTGCTACAGGTTTGATGAAGAGGTGTATAATGGTGTTACTCGTTCCCTTGAAACTAAATCTATAACTGTTGGCCCTTCATATATGGTTCAGTTTGACTTATTAATGGGATGTGGCTCTGTGTTTTCTCCTGAAAAGAAAAATCAAGTAAGATACTTTTTCATTCTAGTTATACATTTTATTTTTTTAGAATAGCAATTTCCTTTTAGTTAAAATTTATTACTTAAGTATTATATTTTTAATATTTATTGATCAGGTACGCTTAGAATTTTCAACAAATCATGGCATGAACTGGTTTCCTGTTTATAAACCATGCCTACCATCTAATGGAAGTTGTAATGGTGTATTTACTAAAGGGACAGTGTATGATGCCACTGAATTCAGCAAGTGGAAGCGTGTCACTGTAAGTCTTCTTCCAGCAACTTGGTAAGTTTGAATTTATAAAATTATATGCTAATGGGAAAAATATATAATACTTTTTTCATTTTTTTTTTTTTTTGCTTATAGTTTTTAGAATATTTTTGCATTATTTATGGAGAAAATAACATATTTCTCTGAAAGCTTTTTAATTATGTTTTATATATCAATTTTTTTTTTAACTGAATGTATTTCAATTTCTATAACATGTGAGTCAGTAAAGCATCAGTTATTTATTTTTATTATTTTTTTTCTTAAATCTCATTTCAAAACTATTTGAATTTATAAGCATTTTATTTTAAAATTTTATTTGTATTTAAATTTATGAATACAGGTGTGTAACTTTTAAATATCTTATAATTATTTGGATCTACATGCAATTTAGCATTAAATAAAATTTTATTTTTTATTTCTATTTAATTTTAAGATATTTTTTTTGTGTGTGTGTAGTTAATAAACTGATTTGTTATTTATAAGTATTTATCTCCAAGTTAAGCAAAAATATTTTTTTAATGTTTGTAGATGTGAATATTCTATGGATTACATCTCAAAATCTTATTTTCTAGGTCTAGTTCCACTCGCTTCCGCTTCATTCAACATGAATTTGACACTAGTGACAACTGGGCTGTGGATAATTTATATATTGGGCCACAGTGTAAAGATATGTGTAGTGGTCATGGAAGATGTACAGATGGTTCTTGTGTGTAAGTATAGCTTTACCTTATTTTTAAGGAAAACATAGTTTACTTCTAATGTATATTTCCTGAATACTTTGCTTATACCATAATGCTTTTATTCATTTTTTTGTTAATACTGATATGGAAATTAAGGTCATTAGTGTTTTATAATTAAATAAAACTTTAAGAAATTTTAAGTAGTGGATTAAAAAAGTCCGAATTTATTCAAACTTAGACACATACATATATAGAATAGACCAATTTTTAAATTTTTTTACAAGAAGCCATATAATAAACCTTATTTATTCTTCTTTAAAAATGTTAGTGAAATCATTTACATTTATTTTACAGAAAAGTTTATAGCTTGCCCTTTTGAAATGAATGTCATAAAAAAATTGTATGTTGAAAATTTTCTCTTAAGAGTATTCATTAGTTTTAATCCAATAATTTTACCAATTACTAATTACCAGTTTGATGTCAACATTGAATTTCAAACTCTCAGATATTAAAATAAATTTCAGATGTGATCCAGGATTTTATGGAAAAAGCTGTGTTCCTCAAGATAAATTAAAAAACAAAATGATTAAAAAATTTGAGTCGCCTGAAGAACTTGTCAAAGGAAACTTTGATATTAGTGGAGGTGCTGTTATGCCAGCTGATGAAGGATGTGGTCCCATAGGTTCAGGATCTGCAGTATATTTTTATCAGGTTAGTAATCTTAACTTTGTATAAGGTAATTTTTCGAATACTTTAAAAAAAATGTAAGATTAATCATATTATCTTAGAAATTTGTTACACTGATTTAAAGCCAGATTATAATATTTGTGTGTTTTCTTTTCAACTTTTAACTAGTTACATTAAATTATATAAAAAGTAAGTAGATCAAATTTAATTATAATTTTATTAACAGATTCTTTAACTTGATTATGTTAGTTTAATGGTACCTAATCAAAGACGCATACTATTTTCTATTTTTACTTATCTGGTAATGAAGTTTGACGATTTTCATAATCTGTCTTGTAAAGATTTTTTTTTAAAATTGATTGAAACTTCAATAAAATCAAAGAAACTGTTTTTATGTCAGGTTTAGTGTTTTAATTAAAAATGTTTTATGTAATTTTTTATAGGATGGAATAAGACAGTTAGTTACAAGTGATATGGACACAGAAAATACAGATTTCATGCAATTTTTCATTCGTATTGGTGGTGGTGATCCATCAACATGTAATGATGCATCTCAAAAAGATGAAGGAGTTTTAGTTCAATATTCTAATGATGCAGGTATATCCTGGAACTTATTGAAGGAATTGGATCCTCAAAATTACAGAAACCCTAGGTTTGATTTTTCAATCTTAAGCTTTGCACTTTTATTTTAAAAGTAGATTTTTAACAGAATAAGGTATAAAATATGTATAAATATTAACTTGAAAGCATGAAGCATTTTTAATACTGAGATATTTCTTTTATCTTTGGCTGTTATTATTTTTCTGAGTTCTAATGTAATGATGGAATTCTTTCAATGTTGCCCTTGTAAATTCATTAAAATATGTTACTTATAAGCATTAAATTATGGTAATCAACATTGTAAAGCAATAAAAAACTCTTAAGAATTTTGCTATCAGTTTTAGCTCATAAATACAGTATTATATTAATTTGTTGTGACTTCAGTTCATAAAATTATGTACTCTCTATTGTTGTCCGATCATTCTTTAAATTATAGCGCAGAGTATGTAACTTTTGAAGTATAATTGTATTTAAAGATAAAAAATATAATCTGAATAACAATGTTTATGTAACATATATATACCTGTATATTGAAATAGATTCTTTTTATGTAACATTCATTCTTAATGCATGTAGTAAATTTATAAAAATTAACTATTAATTGCTTAGGACTAACTATAATTGTATAAGATGGAATTTTCTAAAATTATATGAGAAAATAGGAGTTTTTTTTATGAAATTGGATCTTTTGAAATTGTTTTACATTAAATATTTTTCGTGTTTTCTGGAGTTTTCCTTTTAATGAGAGAATCATTTGAATTATTTTCTCCAATGTATAAAATTTTATCTGTTTAAATCTTTAACTTTTTGACTTTGTTAGATTGGAGCATGTTACCTTACCACAAACAGCTCGTACATATAGCACAAGAGTTCGTTGGTGGCAACCACAGCATTCAGGAGAAGGCAAGGATCAGTGGGCTCTTGATGATGTGTATTTGAATGCAAACAGCAAACAACCTGATAACTTAGAAGCTATGCAACAAGTGAGTATTGAACAAACAATTAAATAATTACACTATTTTCACCATTAAATATTTCTGCTTAAATATAATTATCATTTTTTTTTAAGTTAAAAAATTAAAATCTTTAAAAATATTTATTATAAATCCCATAATGAATAATTAAATTGAAATTTAAAAAAGTTAGTTCATAAAAAGAAAATTATAAATTCTAGTTCAATAAAATGAAAGTGCTGATTATACTTTTTAAGGGTTTTTAATTAGCTATTGAATCATAATGATTTTATTAAAAGAGATGTTTAAATAATAAAAATCATATATATGTATATGAATGTAAAATCTGGTTTGTTTGTTTTTAAATCAATTTTTAAAGACGTCATAAAATGATGTATATTTTATTAGACGTTAAAGAATTCTTAAATGAAATAGAATTTTTTAAGTTACATTAATACCTAAGATAAATGGTTACTATGAGAATTTTAATTTCTTGTAAATGTGATGTAAATGGTTATATATCGCAAAAATCAAAATTGGTGTATGTGTTATTCAATAAGAATATATTATTTAATGTTCTATTTTTGAAAATAGTTTTAAAAAATAAAGTAAAATTTGTTAAAAATAATTTTCAATTTTATTCTAAAAATAGACTATAATTTTTCAAAATATTTTATATTAAACAATTTGATATTTTCTATTTTTTTTGTTAAGATTTTGGTGCTCAATTATTTCCACACTCCTCATTTTTCTCTTATGTTCTTTAATTTACAGTTACTCGCAGAGCACAAGAGTTATTAACATATAAGTGAATAATTCTATTCATTAACAAATTCAATATTTTTTATTTTTTCCATAACTTATGAATAAAGTTTTAATTTTTGTATGGATTTTTAATTCCTATTTTTTAATAATGAATTACCTAATGAAAAGCAAAAAATAATTAAAATGGAAAATATAACCTTTTTAGGTTTCTGCTCCAGAAGAGCAAAAAATGGTGTCAGCCATAACAAAATCATCTATGCAGCATTACTGCAATTCAACAAGAAAAGTATTGTTACTAAATGGATATGAAAGATTCAAATTTCTTATAACCAGACCACTTTATTTAAGAGAAGGGCAAGTCATTATGTTCCAGGTAATATAGCTGCGAATTATTTTTAAAAATGTTTTTTTTATTGATGTTGTATTGAATTTGATGCCAAGTCAAACAAATATATCTTTTCTTTTTTTTTAACTTAATTTCTAATTTATAACTAAATTATCTGCTTAGTGAAATTTAAAATTTAATTAAGTTTTCAAATTCATTGTAATATTTATAGATAAATGTAGGTTGCTCTAACAAATTTGACTGGGATAGTGCTGTGCAATTAGAATATTCTCACGATTCTGGTGTTACATGGTCTCTGGTTGAAGAACAGTGTTACACAGGATCACAGTGTTTTGGATCTGCACATGAAGCATCAATTTATTATTCAGGGCTGTATGGAACATGGAGACGTGTGCTTATTCCTGTAACTCATCACTTGGCACAAAAGTAATGCATTACTTTTTAGAATATATTTTTTCTTTTTCTTCATGAATGTTTTTGTTAATTGAATTGGAATGTAATCATTCATTATTTTAAAATTATTTATATTAAAATATTAACTCTATGTAAAACATTGTTTTCCTTACGTATTTTGCTTCAAGTAAATAAGTAGAACCTATATTCAACTTATACACTATTGCTTTTTTTATGAAATGAACAGACAAACTCTATTAAGATGGAAACAAGAAGCACAATATTCTGGAAAATTTGCTCAACTGCCTCCTTTCGCAATTGATGAATTTTATGTTGGCTATCCTTGTCCTTTACATTGCTCTGGTCATGGAAGCTGTGAAAAGCAATTATGTGCATGTGATCCTGGCTATCAAGGTAAAAAAAAAATTTATATTATGTATTTTAATACATTTTTTATTGTTTCGGTGTTAGTGGTTAAAATATTTATATTATTTTACTTTTTTTTTTTCTAAATTACTTAGGAAGTTTTAAAAAAATAGTGTTATGGATAATTGTATTCTGAAAATGTGAATGATTAAAGTAAAAAAAAAATTCAGTGTTATTTCCACTTTATTGTTGACTTAAAACAAGAATATTTATTTCTTAATTATTATGTCATTTTTAATTATGTTTTTTTTGTTTTGTTATTGTTATTACTAGAACTTATTGACAATTCAACACATTTTTTGTTTAAGAAAAACTCTCTTATTTGATTATATTTACTTAATTTATAGATAAAAATGTTATATTTGTGTTTGATTTTTTTTTAAAATAAAGATACCATGCTAAAGCTTTGAAATAATGTAATATATTTGATAAATTATTGTAATATTTATTTAGAGGGAGAATTATTATTTCAATTTTTTAATGAAATGCTTTATTCCAAGGTCCAACATGCAGTAGAATCCAACAAAATCCATCTGGCATGATTGATCGATTTGATGATGTCTTTGACTTGCTTCAAAATTGGGAAGTTTTTGGAGGTCAGCTTGGCTTAGGCTGTGGAAACTTATCTTTAGGAAACTCTCTTTATTTTGGAAAGTCTGGCTACCGACTAGCTCAAACTATGGACTTAGATACCACCAATCTGAAGTTAGTATTTGATGTTTATGATGTAGAATAAGGATTATGTTATTTTTGTTAACATGTACATGTTGTATTTTATTATTTATAATTTAATTATTGTGAGATATTAATTTTTATTGTTAGTAAGCAATATTAAATTTTATTTTAAAAATTTACTTTATTTGAATTATTATGGAAAGAGAGATGTATGACAAGAAATGATTAGTTTTTTTTTTACACAAATAGGTATTAATCTTTATTTTTTGCATTTTTAGAAATTTAAAAACAAATGTAAATAAACAATACATTAACATTGAATTAATATATATATATATTTTCTTGAAGTAATTAGTTTTTTTTAAATATTATGATCAATTCTGTTATAAGGAGCATCACACATGAAATGTCATTTTTTTTTATAAATTTCTAAAAATACTTCTAAAATCATTACAATAATTCTTTCGCACTTAACATAGAGCTACAATAGCTTCTAACATAATTTTTTTAAATAAATTTGATAAGATATATGTATGCAAATATAGAAAAAAACTATATGAAACTAAAAAAATAGATAATTTAAAGTAATGTTTTGCAATTTTAATTATTATAGTTAATTTTTTTTATGTTGAGTTTAATCACAAATATATATTGCTGAAAATTATATTAATTTTCTATTGTAAAGACTGCAGCAATAGCTCATTTAATATTCTAAATTTTAAAAAAGTTAATGTATTTTATAGTTTTCCTTTAATTTAATATTTTGAGGAACAAATAAATATATTAAACAGATTATTCCTTTATATATAACTTGAAATATTTTACAAATATTACAGAACATTGCAGTTTATTGTTCAACTAGGAAGTGTTCAAAATTCAGCTACCTGCCGAAGACCCCTTGATAGAAGAGAAAACGTTTTTATTCAGTTTTCTACAACACATGGACTAACTTGGCAAACATTAAGAGAACTTGATTATGAAATATTTAGTCAGAAACCAACATCTATTGAGCTCTCATTATCTAAAGAAGCAAAATCAAGCAGTACTTCCTTTAGGTGGTGGCAACCTTTAAATAAAAAAGGTAATATATATATATAATTTAAATTATTAGTTTATTACTTAGTAGTAATATTTATGTTAAGGAAAGAATTTTGCCTAGTGTGAAATTTATTATGATTATAATTGATTCCATTATATATATTAATTTCATTAATATAAAAAAAATTGTCTGTGTGTGGTTCATCTGCAACTAAATTTAAGTAAAGAATTGAATTTATTTAGAAAGTTTTGGGTCCTTACTGATTTTTTTCCGTTATTTTTGAAACAGTCACAAGAAATGAAAATGTATTACAAATAAACTGTTAGTTTGAATTGCAGTTAAATTTTTTATAAATGTTCTAGTCCCAATTTTTTTATATTTTTATGATAGCATTTAATTTAAATTAAACACTTCTTTTACCTATAATTTTTTTTGTCAAATTATAACACACTGACTAATATTCTTTAATTTAGTTTGTTTTACCACTTAATATGTTCCGTGAATATCGGATGATTCTGTTGCTTAATTTTCTAGGAAAAGAAAATGCACAATGGGCTATTGACAATGTTCAAGTACTTGGAAATCATAAAAATGCTAAAGGATTTCAAGACAATTTCAATCCAATTGTAGTTGAAAACTGGTTTTTAACTCAGCATGGAACGCCCAGAGCTGGATGTGCTGCTGCTGGCAGAGCTTTAACCTTTGCTGCAGATCATAGTAATATTTTATATTCTTCATACTGTGTTTTAATTTGTACTGTGTTTGAAATGTTTTAAAATTTTTTTAAAAATGGTGTTAAGCTTACTTTGTATATTTTATCAATACTTATTTTTTTAAAATTTATTCTGTAACTATTTATTAGATATTTTTGATTTCTTTTTCTTACTTAGTAGTATACATTTATTTAATAAATTTGTAAATAAGTACAATTTTGAGGATGTAAATTTTTTCTAGTTGTAGGCAATAATATAATTAAAATATGACCCAAAAATATCCAAATAACATTCATATTAGGCAAAAATATCTGTTAATTAATAACATAAATACTTGTACTAATCATTATCATGTATTAAAGATCATATTTTAAATTCTGCTCTGGAAATGCTATATTTATCTTTAAAAAATTCCATTTCCTTTATTCAGATTTTTTGTTGAGCTTTTTCCTGTAATTTAATTCTCCATGTACAATTATTTTATTTCAGCTGAAGAACATTATGCTGAAACTTGGGACTTTGAGATTCATCCAGCAAGCTTCCTTCAATATGATATCAATTTAGGATGTGGCTATCATATTAACCCATTTAATGTTCGATTAGAATTTTCCTTAGACAAAGGTCGTACGTGGTCATTAGCTGCACCTCCTTGCATGCCTCCAGATGTAGGTTGCACTAGTTATTCCACTGGTACTGTCCATTCTTCAGATCAATATGGAAATTGGACAAGAGTTACTGTTCTACTTCCTCAACGAGCAATGTAAGAATTTGTTTGAATTGTATAAATACATGCAATGTAGAATTTTTGTGTTTAAATTTTGTTTTGCTTACATTAGATTTTGAAATGTTTGTGTGATTTATTAAGCATGTGTAGCTGTATCTTCATGAGGCTGTTACTGGCTTACACATGCTTCTAATGAGTTTTGAGGATATTTTAAATTTTTCATAGTAAAACATCACTGTTGAATTTAGTTCATGATAAAATTTATAAAAAGATATAAATAAGGCAATCTTAGTGACATAACTCATAGTTTATGCTTTAAAATTGATGCAAATATTATAAACATATTTAAAGAAATTAATATATTGAAATAAGATGTATGGAACCCTATGAATGAGTAACTTATTTAAATTCAAAGTGTTAAAATATAAAACTTAAGTTAAAGAAGTATTTTAATAATTTTCTTTTGAGTAATTTGTTTTTAAAGATATTCTAACTATACATTTTAAAGTAAAATGTCATATCTTAAGATTTATCATTGTTAAAATCTGAAATGAAGTATAATTTTTTGTTAGACTTGATTATTTTATTTTAAAAAAATTGTTGCTGAAAAGTAATTGTCATTTACAATAGAGGAAATACAACTTAAAAAATTATTTTATTATGTATTACTTAAAGAGTATTTATCAAAAGTAAAAAATAAATTAATGAAATATATCTAAGTCTCTTAAGTATGTAAATTAGATATATCCTTTTTAGTAATTCAAATTGAATATCATACATCTTATAAATCTGGTTATTAGAATTATGCTTCTCCTATTCAAAGTTAAATGTTCTTTTCACAGTGATCAGTTTTAATCTTTAAAAGCATTTGAATTTTCAGTTATATAGAAAAAGTGGACTGACCAATTTAATTTAAAATAGCTGTTCATTTGTGCCAAAGATGTTTCATTTTCTTTTCAATACCTTATCCTATTTTAAAATTTTTACTTGTAGGTCTCCTTCGACTCGTTTCCGTTGGATCGAAGTTATGAAGCATTCAGGACATGCTTGGGCTTTGGATAATGTTTATCTTGGAGATGGTTGTCCCTGGATGTGTTCAGGTCATGGATATTGTGTTGGTACCAAGTGCATGTTAGTATCAATGAGAAATATATTTTTTTAATTTTAGTGAATCATTTTATATTTATATATATAAATATTTAAACTTCTAGTTTTGTTATAAATTTAATTTTTTGTCTTCATGCATTTTTTTTTTTTCATTTTTAAAAAATTTTTATTTTGCAAAATCCATAAATTTTTTTTGCCTTTAATGCGATTTTGTTTGATATATTTCTCTTTCTTTATCTTTTGTCTATAGATGTGATACAGGTTTCAAACCTCCCTTTTGTGTCCCTGAAGATCCTTTACCTTGTGAATTGAGAGATACGTTTGATATTATATCTTCTAACAAAACAGCCTGGCCCGAGATCTACGGTGGTGAGATAAGTTCTAGATGTGGTGTGTTAGTCAGTGGTACAGCACTTGTGTTTTACAAGGTAAATTAAATTATGTTTCCTCTTTCTTTTTTATTTTGTCTTTGTCTCAGAAATATACTTATGTAATGCCATTACTATTATTTTCAGGAGGGTATGCGTATGGCAGTCACTCAAGATTTAGATTTAACTGCTGCTCAGTACATTCAATTTACCCTTAAATATGGATGTCAAGGATCTGTACCTCCCACAATCACTCGTGGTAATGGAATCCTTATCCAATATTCGAATAATGGAGGAATTACTTGGCATCTATTAAAGGTATTTGCATTAAAATTGATATTTAAATTTATTAATGTTATGTAGCATGCATTATTCAGATACTTTTGTTATTTAATAGGAACTTCACTTCTCTGCAGAAACGTCTCCTCAATATTATATGATACCTTTAAAAGATTATCAAGCCTTGACAAATGCCACACGTTTCCGATTTTGGCAACCTCTCAATGCTGGTAAATTTCTTATTTTTCTAATTAGGTATATTTTTAAATATATTTAATGTTCTAATCAAAGAGAAAAATGATTTTTTCTTGCTTTAATGTTTGTTTTGTGTTATATATAATTAGTTTTTCTCTCAAATATTTTCCCTTGGGAATTTAGATAGTTGAATTTTTTTTATAAATATTAATGTAATATGTAATGATTTTCTAATGATTTTGTCTTCAGCATGTAGAAATAAAAACTGATATGGTTTTCATTGCTCTGAGATCTTTTCTCAAGTCAGACATAATGATTTCTTTGAAATTAAAAAATATTTTACAAAAGTAAAACATGTCTAATTTTTTTTATTTGTAAGTATAACTTTTACATTGATATCAATATATATTAATTAATATCTACCTTTGATCTTTGTGAGTGGCCGCGGTAGCCGAGTGGTATAGGTGTCGGATCGTGGCTTGCCTTGTCAGGAGTTTGAGCCCAGTACCACTAAAGACCCGCCATGTAGGGCAGCGATGCACGTTAAATCTGTTGAGAGCTGAAACGTCCTCCTGCTGGTGTGGTGTGGTAGTTAGGAGAGGGGGTGCCAGCTCAGGTGTTGTCCATGTCACTTGACCATGGTTCAAAATTACGTGGTCCGTCGCCAAAAGCCCTCGTGTAGCTAAACAGTGCGACGTTAATATTCAATCAATCAATCAATTGAACTTTGTGAAGCTAAATTTTTTTATTATTTATTAATAGGGAAAGGAATTTTTAATGATTTTTTTTTAACTAAAAGCACTGGTATTTCTCATGACGTAAAGTATTTTATAAATAACATTTTTTATATGCTTGGAATTTGTATTATAGGATATTAGCACAATTTAAACTATTTAAGAGCCTTATTGATTTTCTTTAGATTTATTAATATAACATTTATATACATTTTCAGGAACTGATCACATGCAGTGGGCAATTGATGATTTCTATGTAGGTGGAATGATTGTGAAACCTAATGTTCTGTATGATCCTTTGATTCATATTCCTCAACCAGATGCATGGCTTTTCTGGCCTGGTGGTGCTATGGGAAATTTTTGTACAAGGTTAACTAATTTAAAGTACAAATTTATTTTTTAAAAAATTATTTTTAAGTTTAAAGAATTTGTATACTTTTCTTTTTAGAATGAATTGGTGTTTAATTTGTATTATTTGTAATTTTTTTGTAGTGAACCTCGAAGTGCAATGGTATTTTCTTCAAGTGAAGGGGAACGAGCTTTATATACCAGAGATATGACTGTTATGGATGATTATGTTATACAGTTTGAGGTATGATTTGCTTATAATCTTTTCTTGATTAAGTTTTAGATTTTTTTGAATTTGTTGATTTTGAATTGGTGTTGATAAAAAGATAATGTCATTTATTCTCCAATTAGAATATTTTTCAAAAATTTGTGAATTTGCTTTTCAGTTTTTTCAGAATTCTGATAAATAATGATTTATAATTATTTTTCTGAATAATAATATCAATATATTTTAGCTTAACCATATCTTTACCGTTCAAAATGTGAAATTAAAATGCAACATAATCTAAAGCTATTTGATTTAAGTAGTTGCACAGAATTTCATTTATTTATCGAAAAATGAAACAATTTAAAATGATGGAACAAATAAATACTGACATAACGTAAATACATGCAAGTGAATCAACCTATTTATTTATTGGAAGAAAATAAAAAAATAAATTTGAAATTTTGCTTTATTTTTCTATTTTTGTCTCTGAAAAAATATTTTCTCGCTTAGTTTTTGTAATCTAATACCTTAGTTTAAAACTAGTTTTTAGATAATCTTTATTTATTTAAATGACATGTATTTTTTATGACATAGCATCAATGTTTTTTGAAAATTTTTAATATATTTTGAATTAACTGAAAATAAATGTTTAATCAAACAAAAGGAATTTTTAATTTTGGAATAGATTAAGGTTGGTTGCGGTATCACTATTTCCCCTGAAGATCCAGTGCACCTTGAATATTCTTCAGATCAAGGACGAACATGGGAGTTAGTGAAATCAACATGGTTGCGTTATGGATCTGGACGTGACACTGTGCTTCAAGCAGAAACACCCTCCGTGTATTACAGCAATACTCACCATGAATGGCAAAGGATAATAGTTCCTCTCACTGGATTGAAGATATGTGGGTTTGTATGAGTTTCTTTTTTATGTCCAATTATATCAAAATAGATGTGTAATATTTATCAAGATGAATAAACATAATTAGTTTGCATTATAAATTTTAGTTTGAGAATGTCTTTTTTTCATGAATGGGAATTATTAAACAACATCCCTCCTTTCATTTTGAAATTTTGGCTTTTGGTTATTTTATATATGATAATAGGATGTTTTTTTATAATTTACTTTTTGTTTTTTTTAATTTCATTTTTACATTTTATATGAAATTGTTTTACTCTGAAATGAAATTTTAAAAATAGAATTAGACCAATGAGTGGAATATCATTTAGAGGTTAACTAGTCATTATTTCTGGCTAGTAATTTTTATGTTAAAAAATTTTTTGGAAATATTTAAATTAAATTGGCACTCTTAATTTGATTTTTTTTTTAATAATAAGATATTTTATAATTTTTATGTATTCAAAATAGTTATAATGACCTCATCCATTTAACATGTGCTAAAAATAAAATTATCATAATTGAATTCATTACTAAATTAATTGATTACATCCATAAAAAATTCTGTTGAGAGATATCTCATTCATTAAAATAAATATTTAAAAATATATGAAGTAAATATGGGTTGATGATTATGTATTTTTGTTCAAGGGTGGTTGATTCATTTTCATTTTCACAAATGCAAAAATAGATGTCTTTTTTAAAAAGAAATAACTTTATTTAAAGTTTTGATAAACATTCATTCATTTACATATGTGTGTTTTGAATCAATTATATTTCATTTGAAAGACAAAAATTATTTTGTTGCAATTGTGGCCTAGTGGTCAAGATCACAGATTCATGGCCTGTGTAGCCTAAGCTCAAGCCTAGTGCGTCTGAAGAGACCATGTAGAGGGGGCTAATGAACATTAAATCTGTCAAGATTGCTCAAAGTCCTTCTGTTGACGGGGTATGGAAGTTCAGGTTGTCTTTGTTTCAGAGGCTGTCTTTGTTGCTTGACCATGGTTAAAAAATTATGAGATCCATCACAAATAGTCCTTGTGCTGTTTTATAGTGCAATGTTGATAAAACCCTCGCCCAAAAGTTATTTAGTGAATAGTTCAGAATATTGATTTAATACATTTATTCTTTCAGTTTCAATAAGACTGCCAAAGTCCAATTTAAATGCAGTATTTAATTATCATTGCAAATTTTGAAAGTGAATTCCTTTTTATAAAACTGTATTTTTAATTAATACATATTTAATGCTAATGATTGTATATATTTTGTAGCAATGTACGATTTAGATGGTCTCAGGGTTATCATTCTCTTAGAGATTCACCATCTTCCTGGGCTATTGACAACATCTATATTGGACCATCTTGCGCTCTTCATTGTATGGGCCATGGATTTTGCATAAATGGAGTAATTTGCCAGTGTGATTCTGGTTTTGGTGGAGACTTCTGTCACAGTTTAAATTCTAATCCCAGTTTATTGAAAGATGGTTTTGAAGGTATGAAATAAAAGACATTAATGTATACAACAATGCAAGTAAAACTAATAAACATGATCATTATAAAACATTATATACATTATATGATCATGGCTTTGGAATTCTGCACTGGAATAAATGTACTAATTATTTTTGAAATTCTTTTTAGAGTTAATAAAGAAATATTTTTAACATTTATTTAAAATGTTCTTGTAAAAGCTTCATTTTGCATTTAAGTAAATTCTATCTTTTTATTTATAGCCATGTTTTATTGGGTTTTAATTTTTAGTTTATATGCAAAGTTTGCCTAATAGAATTATTACAGAATTTTATATTTCATTGGCAATGATTTATTCAATATAAATATTCAATACAATTTTTAGAATAAATTTGAAGTTGCTTAAATGTAGCAATATAAATTAGGAAATTGATTTTTGAGTGATGTGTGATTTAGATTTTTTTTTAAGGTCTCTTTATTGTGAATTTTTTGTTCTGTTATCTAATTATATTTTTTACCTGTAGTGAAAATTTTTTTTGAAATTCTTTTGTTGTTTTAAAATGGGTTTGTATTATAAAATCATGTCTTATACAGAGAATAAAATTGATCCTAAAAATTGGGAGTTATGGAGTGGAACTGAAATATCTTTGAGCTGTGGAATTCTCATTAGTGGTACTAGTTTGGTATTCACATTCCAAGGTGAGCGAGTTCTAATGTCAAGAGATCTGGATTTAGCGTATGTTGGGTAAGTGTTTTTAATTGGTTTGGTAAAAAAAAATCCTTTTGTTCATTATTGTCATTTTAAATATGCAATTATGGTCAGAGAATAGAATAAAATTATATAATTGTTTGGTAGAATTACAAGAATTTAAACAGTTGCATATTTGACAGAATATGCATGTGTTTGAAACCATGAATTCTTTGGAGTATAAGACTATTTTTTTTGTTTTTAGGTATGTAGAGCTATAGTGCTGTATTTAAGATATGATTTGTATGATCTGTCAATTTAAATCTCAGATTATAATTGTTAATTATAAAAATGTAGAATACTAAACCAGGATCAAAATTTAGAATAAAAAGGTAACAAAATGTACAAAAGTTTGAATGCTCAATATTAACTTTTTGGAACAATTTTAAAAAGTTCTGAATTTGAGCCATTGAAAATACACTGAAAATTATAATTATGTAACACTGAAACTTTTTGAAATTATAAGAATAAATAATATTCATTTATACATTTTCTAAAAACTTTTATGTTTAAATTTATAATCCATCTTAACCAATCATTACTTTATTACAAAATATAATGGAGAAAATTTGTTGAAATGAAAATAACAAAATTTACCAACAACTTATAAAGGTACAAGCTTAAATATATATCTCATATAATGATTTATATTTTTAATAATAATTATAAACCTAATAATTGGAATTCCTTTTTCTTTCTTGAATAGGTAATTATAAATATAGATTAACACATATATAGATTTTAAATGTGGATGTCATTTATTGATTGATATATTATAACAAAACTAGTTGATTTTTATTGGTATTCTGTTACCTTTAATTGATTTATACTTACATCTTTCTTGAATTGAGATAACTAATGCCATCTTATTCCATCTTAACAGATCAATTCAATTTTATATAAGACTTGGATGTAAATCAGAAGCACCTTCCCCAGAAGAACAACCTGTTCTTTTACAGTATTCCGTTGATGGTGGGTCAACATGGATCATGCTTGAACAATTTGGTTTTGGTGAAGGATCAAGGGTGTCTCATCCTTCATATATAGCCATAGAATTGCCTCATCATGCTAGAACTAATGCAACTAAATTAAGGTGGTGGCAACCATCTTCTGATGGTTCATTTTTAGAAGAATGGGCTCTGGATCAGGTGATTAGACTTTAATATTGAATGTTTTTTTATGTATATTATAAAATATTTTATCATTAAATATATCGTAAATGATTAAATAAATTTTTTAATTTTAAATTTTGTATTTTTAAGTTTTGGTGATAAAAAAAAATTACAAACAAGGTTCAGTTATGGTTACTATATTTTTTGGGGGTACTTATGCATTATACCATTCACCAGTTTCTCCAATTCAAAAAATGGTGCCAAATGCTGTAATTATTATTGTATTCAGTTGCATAAACAAGGGGGTGGGGTTTGGGAGCTCTTCTCCCATAGTCTAACAAACTTTTAATTTTTATCATAGAGAATACTTCTTGGCGCTTTCGTGTATATGTTTTTTAGAATGTAACCCCCTCATTAAGAAAGGTCTGTGTGCACCATGGATTGTGTTTGAAGAGGGGGAATAGTTTCCACTATTGGCTATGTTATTGTGGCATTTGAAGATCTTTTGATTCGATTTTGATGAAATTGGTCAGTGATATTATGCATAAGTAACTTTTTGTTGTTGCATTTTAATGTTATATTTACCACAGAGCTTATAAAGTGAAACTTCATGAAATTTTTTAATTTATTACATAATTTTAAACTTGGATGTTTTAAGCAAACAGTTACTTTTTCTTTTTTCATTAAAGATTTCTTTCTTTTCTTTTTTTGCCATTCTAATGTATAATAAGCAATTTTTTTTGTTTAACCATTGCAAAAGAAATAGTAATTATAAGAAAATTCTGAACTTTATACTAGGACAATAAAACTTTTTAAAATACATATTAGATTTTCATTGGAGGTGATGCTAATGGTGTTTCAACACTAAATGATGACTTCAGTAGTACTAAAGAAGCAAACTGGGTACTTAATCCAGGGGCCAAATTAGAGCCAACATGTGGAAGCAAATATAACTTTCTGCATTTCAAAGGTAACCGAAATTTAATTTTCTATTGTATTTTTGCTCCAGTACTTGTTTAGATATTAGAAATGCTTTATACCCATTTTTTTTAAATGTTTCTTTTTTAAATTTTGTTCATTTGTACCTGATCTATTTTATTTTATGAATTATATAAAATATATCAGCCATTTTAATCAGTATTTCTTAAATTAATGATACCAAAAACAAGTGAAAATAAATCATTGACAGAAAACTTTAAAAATAGCCTGTACCAATCATTATATTATATTATATTTATAAGGTTTGTATTTACAATACTTGAAAACTAATTTTTTCACAAGTTGTACAATGCAACAAATTGCAAATAAAAATTGTTTTAATAAAATTATGTAATAAAGAAAATATTTTACAGGTGCTGATGACAGAAGATATGCTGTCACTACTGACGTTGTTGTTGGAGAAAATACATATATACAATTTGAACTTGTTATGGGATGTAAATCTAATTCTGCTGCATGTTATGGTGATTTTCTTATATGTACAATCATTATTTATTAAAATTTTAGGAAATAAATTATTAATATATTAGTACATTTATTTTTAAATATAAGGTATTTTAAAGTACATTTATCTTTAAATATATGAATTATTTTGATCAACTATACGTTTAGTTATAGGTATTCTATAAATTAAAAAATGTGTATTGTTTTAATTTATAGAAAACCATATGCATGTAATTCCTATTTACAATTGTTCCTGTTTTTAAATTATATTCAACTGATGGAATATAATGTAATTTTTGGAGAATATATATTTTTTGTACATAATAATGTGAGTGATACAAAATTTTCATTTTAGAAATTTTGCTGGAGTACAGTATTGACATGGGCAAGACTTGGGATCTAGTTAAGCATGACTGTCTTCCAACTGATGTTGACTGCAGTGACTTTTATGAAGGAACAGTCTTTTTGTCAGATATTTATGAAGACATAACACGTATATCAGTGCCTTTACCATATTATACACGGTATATTTTGCATGTATATTACTATGTAAAATATCTGTTTTTGCTATTTTCCTATCAAATATCAGATTTAAAAACACTGTTTCTTAGAATCACTCTTCTATTTTGCTGATTTTTTGAATTCATATTTTTATATTTATTCCTAAATGGGAAGTGTACTTCATTAAAGTTTTGACAATATGTTTTAATTTAGAATTTTCTGTTTTATTCAAAAAATAATTGTCTGTGTAATATCTTGTAATTATTTTCTGTTCTATGCAAATTAAAATTTTTTGCTGTAAAATCTGTAAATGCATATTATATTTATACTGTACTATTTCTCTAAATATTTGAATTAAACTTCACTTATCTCTGATTATGTAACATAGCATGTGAAGAATTTTATACATTACATCAAATATTATGTTTATTCTGTTGAAATATTTATTTTTAGTAATGCTGTACACTTCTGTACTGTACTTTATTAAAATATTCTTATTTATAAACTTTAAATAGATTATAAAAAATATATAAATAATTCTCATTTCCATTGAAGTATTTTAAAAATAATTTAGGCCTTTAGGATTTATTCAAATCAAATATTTTCAAATTAGGACTCAGACTACTAGATTCCGGTGGATTCAACCTCCAGGATTTAAATCTTCTCAGACTTGGGCTATTGGACATTTATATGTAGGTGAGGAATGTGACAACATGTGTTCTGGTCATGGAAAATGTAGCTCTGGAGTGTGCAAGTAGGTGTAATTTAATAAATGAAGTATTTTAAATGTAGATTATCAAAAATCTAATTGTAATTGATTTTTAACCATATTTGGATTTTTTGGAATATGTTAAGTTTTATTTTAGAAACTTTTTATTATCCTCAATCTGAATTGAACGTGACTCATCTTAAATTTTCAAGTATTATCTGAATTTTAAAATTATTTTCTTATGAATTCCAAAGCTTTTTAATGTATACAATCTTATTTGTCTTCAATTAACACAATTCAAATAATTTTAAAGAAAATTAAGTAATAATTTTCTTAAAAATTAATTTCTCTCAAAATAATATAATCAATAGCATGAGTTTTTCATGAACTCTTTTTTTTTTTAAAATTTTTTTTATGAAATGTGCACAGAGTAAGTATTCTGACACCTTGTACATATGTCTATTTATATTATATTTATAGATTCATGAGCTGGGGATATGAATGTGCATGTGAATGATGCTATAAATGATTAATTTTTAATGAAGCTACATTTTTTGTATTGTTAAATTCCTATTGAAAAAGAAATAGATTTAAATGTTTTTGGGTTTTTTTTCCCTGTTTTAAAAATGTGTAGCATTAAAGAATTGGCAGTATAATTTGCAACTAGAAATTTCTTTTCTTTCAATATATGTCAGAGATTTATTGAAGGTTTTGTTTATCTTAAAAAAATGTAGTTCAGACATTTATATTCTTCAAACTTGGTTAATTGTTTCTTTCTAAGATTGTTTTGTTTCTAGTTCACTGCTTTATTGTACGTTTGCTTTGTTTTTGCGTTTTAAAATTTTATTTTAAATTTAGAAAATTGTAATATTTAATAATAATTTTCATTTATATTTCATTTATTTAATTTTTTTAAGATAAAATATTTTTCCCTCAATTATTTTTCTTCTGTTTCAATTCTGCAATAGAATCTTTTGATTCTGCCTCTATTTTTTGAAAGTATATTTTTTGTAAAATTCTACAAATAACATATGTTATAAAATAACATTATTCAATAATTATATAATTTCTTTCATTTCATTAAAAAAAAAAGATGTGATGATGGTTGGACTGGTACTGATTGTGGAGAATCTAAATCATCGCTTACAACTGAGCTGAGAGATTCATTCTCGAGTGAGCCATCTAAAAGCAAATATTCTCTTGTAGCAGGGGGTATACTGTCAGATCTTTGTGGTCCATTAGCTTCAGGGTCTTCTTTACACTTTTATGGAGTAAGCAGTTTCTAACACTGAATTATTAAAAATGATCATTTATTTAAAAGTCGTGTAAATAAGTTTATAAATTAAACTGACAACAAATAAGAATATTGTAAAAATTAAGTATGTACCATATTTTTTACTTGTTACAATTTATTCAGTCAAGAGCAACAAAAATTACATGAGGATTTATTTAATGGGAACTGATCTTAAATTTATCATATAAAATTAGATCAATTTTTATTTGAGTTTTGCTGAATATTTGATATTTCATGTAATAGCCTTTTAATTAAAAAGAAATATGTTGAAATATAAAGTTTTGGATTTAATGTATTTTGGTAAATTATTTAGAAATGTTTCTGAAGCAAATTTCTTTAAATAAACATGTTATAAATTTTATATTTGAATTTTTGTATAATTTTTATAAAAAACAATTTCATATATGTATTTTTAGTGCCTAGAATGAATTTTCCTTGAAATTTTTAAAATGAAAAATACATATTGGGTAGCAAATACTGGATAATCCTAAGTTCTACCACTGTCATTTATTTTCAGGTATTAAAAACAAGATAAAGTCCATATTAATTACGTCACATTTATTCATGGAAATGATTGTTTTTATAGTTATACATATGTATATGAATGATGAATTTCTTTCCTGAAATTAAATAATTTAGGTAAATTTTGTGTTGTAATTAAAATGGATTTATAATATTTGTAACAAATTAATTTATTGTATTATTTATAAACTCTTCTTTCCTCTCTTTGAACCGCATTTGAAAACATCTTTTAGCAGTTCTTATTTATTAGATCATGAGATATTATTTTTTAAAATCTTTTACATTTCTTAAAAATATAGACACAATGTTTCTTTTTTTTGTACATGTATCTCAAAATCAAAATAAGGAAGTACCTTTTGATAGGCATTAAGTAAAACTGAAAATAATTTCAGCCACACTTTAATTTTTCAAATAATGTTTTCACTGCCATAATGATTCCTATGGATATTTGTATATTATTAATATAATTGAAGTTGTTTTTGAAAGAGATATTTTAAACAAACAACTATGCGTGATTTCTTATAAGTTTTAAATTTTAATTTGACTGTTTAGTCTTGATAAGTATAGTTTATATTGAATGTTTTCTTATTGAATGCATTATATTATTATAAATGATGTAAAATTGTTTTATTATCTTTAAAAATTATAAACTAAAACCTATTATTTTAATATTTTTCATTTATCATAATTTATCCTGAAGCATAGCAAAAAAGGCTATCACATTGTAACTAGCATACTTTTTTTTTATTGCAGAGTTGCAGCAGACAACTTGTAACAAAGGACCTGAATTTAAAGCATGCTACTGTGATTCATTTCTACTTTAGATATGGATGCATTTCTGCACCAACATCTAGTAATAATACTGTATTCCTTCAATATTCTTTGAATGGTGGGATAACTTGGAAGACCTTAAAAGAGCTATATTTCAAGAATTATCTTACTCCAAGGTAGTGTATTATTCATCAAATAAATAATCTATATGTGTTTTATAAACGATTTTTAATTATTTGAACTCTCCTCAATAAATGTTACCATTTTTAAAAAAATATATATATAATTTTTACATTTTGTTTTATTTAAATTAAATTTATGCATTTATTGATTGCTTTTAGCTTTTTTAATATAAATAAGTATTAGTTACTATATTAATTTCTCTTAAATTTTCAAAATATTTTATGATTTTTATATATTTAAGATAAATGTTCAATACTCTTTGAAAGACATATAATACAAAATCAGTGTAAATACTTCCATAATTTATGCAAAAGATAATAGTAAACTTTAAAAAAAATTTTAATTAATTTTTTTAAATTAAAAATATTTTTGTACGCTTTTTTTAAATTTTGAAATATTTTTAAACATTGATTTTACAATTCAGGATTAATGATGACGAGAAATAATTGTTAACATTTCTTAACAGTTTTGGGGAAAGTAATGAATCCAATCTTCTAAAAATTAATACTTACAAAAGAGATTGAACTTCATGTTCTCCATAAGCAAAGTGACCGTGGTTGCCTAGTGGTTTATAGTCATTAACTCTTGGCTGGTGCATCAGGAGTTCACACTCTAATTCTGACTAAAGACCTGCCAGAAAGAGAGGCTAATGTACATTAAATCTGTTGTTTCTCAAAGTCCCCCTGTTGGCACGGTATGAAAGTTTGGAGAGGGGAGTGTTATCCTTGTCCTCAGGTGCCATCCTTGTCACTTGACCATTGTTCAAAATTACAAGCTTCGTTGCCAACAGCAATAGCTCATGTTTTTTATATTGCATTGTTAATTAACACTCACTCATTCTTCGATGAACAATAATGTATCAGCTCTTCACAGTATTTGATATTGAAACAATTGAAGTTTATTTACAAAATCAATTTTTCTGGGTCTTATATTTTTTAATTTACAATTTTTCTCAAATGAATTTCTATTCCACAATTATCATTAAATGTTCTTTAATTATTATTACTTATAGTCCTTCTATTCCTTTTACAGTTATATAGCTGTTCCGCTTAATGATGATGTAAGAAACAAAGTTGTAAGAATTCGTTGGTGGCAATCTCAACATGGGGGCAGGGCTCATCATGATTGGGCTGTGGACAATATATTTATTGGAGGAAATATAGAAGCGCCAGAAAAATATCTTTCTTTGGAAAAAGGTCATTTTTTGCTTGACAGTGAGTGGCTAACTGCCACTCATATTAGTCATGAAAAGTATTGTGGAAGTGGTCAGAAAGTTGCTGTTGGAAAATCAATAACTAATGAAAATGCTGTTTTAGAGACTATAGATATACATGTTAAGAAACATTATGTGTTAGAATTTATGGTAAGAATTCTGAAATTTTTCTATTCTTCATATTTTATAATTTAGAATAAATTCAAATTTAAAGTTAAAATGTAATAGATTGAAATTCAAGTGTTAAATTTCTTATTCCTGTTAAAATATCTTCATTCATTATCAATTGTTAATAAATTATCCATAAATTTTAGATTAGTTCTGAATATCATTTATTTTTCAGTTTATGTTCTGTTGTTGATTTGTAATTCATTCTGTCAAAACTAATTTTCTTATTAATTGAATCGCACTTATCTCATATTACTCGAATGGTAATTTGTTTTTGTGGTGTAATTTACATGCACTTTTTTTTTATGTTCAGTACATTTCATATATATTTTTTAAAATCTTAATTTAGTGTAATATTTTACAATTATATTTCTGTAATTTATTTATAAAACATATTTCTTTTCATGGTTATACAGAAAGCCTTCTTGTAAGAAATCTTTTCAATACAAGAACTGAATCTAAAGTCATTCAATTCAGTAGCAGGGTTTTGATGTTGTTTACTAAAAACTCTTCTTTTAATATTCTTTTAGTGTAGGCAACAAAAAATACTTTCTTTTACTTAAATTATTCATTGTAAAAATTATTATGGTAATTCATTGCTTATGTGCATTTAATTAATTTGGGTTTTTCATATTATATTCCTAGTTTTCCATTGGGTGTAATGAAAGTTGGGAAGATCCAGGTATGCCTGTAAAGTTGGAATATTCTGTAGATTTTGGAAATACTTGGCAAGAGGTTGTTCAGAAATGTTTGCCAATGGAATTGTCCTGTCCTGGTGTAGCACAACAACCATCTGTATACTTTGCTCCTGTGCCATGGAAAAGATTTGCTTTCCCTCTTCATGGAGATATTATTTCAAAGTATAATGTGATATTTTAGTTCAAAATTATACAGATTTTTTTCCAATTTTATTTTGTTTACTATAAAGTGCAAACATTCTTAAGAACATTTATTCTGTGTAATAGCTATTTTCAAGTTTTGGGCTCACACATTTTAAGTATAACTCAAGAGCCTCTTTTCTCTCGTAGTGTCATAGAATCTTTTAATTCCCATTGATAATATTTGACTTAAAACTAGCATCACATTAAATTGTAATTTAAAAAATAGAATGGTGTTTTAATTTAATTTAATAAAAGTTTTTTGCTAAATGATTTTTTTATTAAAATTCTTTTTGACCATTTGTATATTAAAAATTCTATATAGATTTTTCTTATAATTTATTTTTTTTTCTAATAATTTTTCTGTTCTAGCATTGTAAAAGTCAATTAAAAAAAAAATTTTTTTTTTGGATATTTTAAACAAAACTTTTTATTAAATAATTTTTATCAATTCTATTTTTTTTTCAAGTTTATTATCTACTATTTTAAATTGCTTATACTTATACTATAATTCATCCATGCATTTCTAGCTGGACACGATTCAGATGGAGTCAACAAGCTACACAGGATGCTATTCTATCTAATATGTGGGCAATTCAAAATGTTTACATTGGACCTCAATGTCCACATCATTGTCATGGTCATGGATCTTGTGTTGAACTTCATTGTGAATGTGACAAAGGATACATAGGAAATAATTGTGTAGATGCTGAAGATAGACCTGTATGTTTCCTATTTAATGATTATTTTTGCATAATATAACTGGCATTGTTTTTTTAAGATTATGTGAAAGGTATACAAAATAAATATTTATATATTTTGTATAAATTTAATATACTTCAGAAATTCACAATTTTGGATTCTTATAATTATATAATTTTAATTTTCAATGAATGTTTGAAATAATTAGAATGAAAGGCAGTCAAAATATTGTTTTTTAAAAAAATTAGAGATAAATTTGCATTACTTTAGATTTGTATTTTCAAACTACCCTAAAATCCGGCGTATAACACGCACCTATGCTTTCAAGCTGCATTTTTTAATTTCTGGGTATATTCGCCGTATAACATGCACCCCCTTTTTTATGAAGAAATCTGAAATGTTAGTATATATTGCTCTTATGTTTTGAAGTCATTTAGTCGAGGTATTATCGCAGACTTTTGAAAAAAATAGTATACTTCTAAAACTACAACTCTTAATTCATAAGGCATATCATTTCTTTTAAATAAACAGTATTTTGACACGTGTAGAAGTACTTTTTTGTTATTTTTAAAGGTACCGTTTTTATGCCTGCCATATAACCCGCACCCTTACATTTCGATTTTATTTTTTGTGTTAATAGTGCGCGTTATACGCACTTTTAACACAAAACGGATTTTACGATATATATCATTCTGAGGTATATAATTTTTTAATAAAAGTAATATCCGAAACTTCATCATTTTGTGTTGTGTATCCATTTTTAAAGATGAAACTGTTTGAAAATTCTTAATATTAACTGTCAGATATTAGGCTTGAGTATAAAATGTGTCATAGATATTTCACAGTTACTGTTTAATGATGTATTGTAACTTTATAAAATGTTACATAATTTTGTATTCATAAGCATAGTTCTATTTTAAAACTTAAGGAACTGCAAATATTAATATTTGAATTTCATGTTTTTATTCAATTTAGACTTATTTGAAAGAAACCTTTGAAGACAATTCATTTGATCCTACATTTTGGAATTATGTGGTTGGTGGTCAAATAGCACTTCCATGTTCTGTTCTCATTGAAGATTTTTCTGCTGTGTTTAGTGGCACTGGACCTCGTATTCTTGAGACAGTTGATCTGGATTTAAGAGATGCAAAGTGATTTTTTTCCCTCCATTATTTACATTATAAATACATTTTAAAATAAAAACTTTATTTCTCAGAGACAAATATTTTTAAGTGATATTACAATATAGTTTTATTATTTTATTGCTGTTTTTTTTTTTTTTTTAAATATTGATTAAATTGGCTAATTGTGATCCTAAAAGTTATGTTTGTCATTTGTTTTCTTTACTTCATTTACTATTTTAATCAAATTTTATTTATGTATACGAAATTTTTTTTTATTTATTGTGAAAATTTGCAAATTTGATACATTTTTTTTAAGTTGCATTTTTATTCAACCTTTTGTGATACCTTTTGTCATTAATAATTTAAATAAAATGTACTTATCCTGTGTTTTGATATTTTTATAATTTTATTTTATTATAATCGTATTATTATTTTTGGTTGAATTAATTAGTCAAATTTATTGTGATATAAAGTGAACTATCCCTTTTTTTATCTTTTGTGTTCTATTTAGTAAAAGTTTCACAAGTAAATAATATTTAATTAAATTATAACAATGGACGTAAATGAATTTTGTATTTAATTTAGTATTATATACATACAAAGAAAATTTGTATTTACAAGCTATTTATGAAATTATAGTTAGTTAAAAATAAAATTTTCCTTTTTTTTTTACCATTTTTCAATATGACATTCGTTTCATGCCGAACTTAAAAATTGCTATAGTTGTAGTTCCTTTTCTCGTACTCCTACTTACATTTCTGTTTTTATTTTACCTTAAGATGCCTTTGTATTTATGTGATTAAAAAGACATTTCCTTACTTAAAACTATATTTTCAATTTCTTTATTTCAGATTTATTCAATTTGTTGCTCAAATTGGTGGATATGGTGACAATTTAGCCTGCATTGGTGCCACATCACGTAATCATAATGCATATTTGCAATATTCAACCAATGGTGGTGAGTAAACATTATACATAAGAACTGGAATAAATTATATGTCTAGATTATTTTAGCATATTATTTTGTCTGGTGATTGATTGTTCTCTGCTTTGTTATAAAACTCATTCATTTTGAAGTATTCTTTCAAATAATTAGTTTACATTTTTATTTACAAATTTAGGTATTCGATGGCATCTACTCCATGAATTAGATTATACTCTGTATGCTGAACCTCATGAAGATCATATATTGATTCCAGAACATGCACGAACTTCAGCAACTCGCATTCGTTGGTGGCAGCCATCTGGACTAATAGAAGAAGAGTTATTACCTGCTTTGGCTTTAGATAATATTTATATTGGAGGTTCAGAAATAAATGCATTTGAGTTGTTTGATGATTTTGAAAACACCAGAGGAGCTGATCCCATTAATTGGTGGTTTGCACCTTACTCTAAGGTAGATATTTGTTTTCTAATTGGAACAAGACTTATTGGAACTATTCTTTTATTGTTAATGTTTATGTGTATATAAAATATTTTTATTGTATTTAGTAGTTCTAGATTAAATGTATTTTTAATTTGAAAGGATCAAACTTTAACAATAAATGTGTGATTTTTATGAAATAAAATTATTACAGATTTATTATTTTTTTAACTTATATATTACATACGATAAATTTCCAGCTCTTGAAAACAACTTAATTATTTTTTCCAACTTATGAGCTGGATGCCAAGTAACTTAGTTTTGTATTTTGTTTTTAGTATATAATTATTTGTGGCAGTTTAAAAAATTTCATTTTAACTTTAAGGTTGAAAATTCATATTGTTATCATTCAAACAATGCTCTTCTGTGGAAGAAAGACTCTGATATTGAAGAACGAGGAGTTACAACTAGAGAACTTATAGTTGAAAATGGTTTTATGATTCAGTTTAAAGTAAGTCTATTTGTATAAAGTATCCAAAATATAACAAAAGTATTACAAAAAAAGCTGTATTTATAAATATCTATGTTTGATTTATTATATCTAACAATATTTTACTACTGCTCCATTGATAGGAATATTGGTACATTAAGTGATACTTGAGTTATTTTTCATTCACACTTCAAAATTTACACTAATATTTATATGCATTTACTTATATATATTTATATTATTAGCAAATATGCAATTTAATATTTAATATAAGAATATATTTTTTTTATAAACTTACATGTATCCCCTCAGTTGCATATACAGTGATCGATGTGGCTTGAACAAGTATATTGTCAATCAACTTTGAATGACATAGCCTAAATAGAAAGAACAATATCAGTTATCATTGACTGACTTGGTGCTTAACATGTTAAAAAAATTAATGAAAGTATCTTTGGATGAGTTTTAACTATAAATGTATTCAAAGTTTGTAATGCTTTTTTTTTTAAAAAAAAAGTCATAAACATTGTATGTAATCATTGATAGAAAATTCTTGGATTTATTTTTTTATTAAGAATGCAAATACAGTTGAAAAATTTCACATAATTTGTTATCAGACTGAAATTTAAGATGCTTGATTTCTTCTTAGATTGCTGTTGGTTGTGGAGAATATACTGATAGTTGTTTGACAAACCATAGTGTTAAACTGGAATTTTCAAAAGAACCAGGTTCAGGTAAGTTGCACAATACATTAAATGATTAATATCATTGAAATATGTTGTTAATAATCTCTGTAGAAGTATGTACATTTAATTTTTATTATAAAATACTATTTATTTTTTAGGTAATTGGGAATTGGTTAACAGAGCTTGTTTCCCGAGCAATACAATTCATTCTGAATGTGCTCCTAATGAATATCATTCACCTACTATATATTCAACTAATACACATAAAAAATGGACATTGGTGATGCTTTATCTGCCTGAAAAAACATTTTCTAGGTATAGTTTTATCTTTTTCTGGAATAATGTAGAATTTTATGATTTTTCTAAAATATATATGTACTCCCATGTTGAAACAAGTGATATTTTTAGTTAGAAATAACTTTTGTGATGCCTTAAACTTTTATTTTTATTAAAAATTTTAAAACGAAATTTACTTTGTAGTTCTTGCATTAATCTAGGAATTGAAATATATTCCATCTTAAAATTTGAACCCTTTGCATAAATGATTTTTATATTACAAAAATACAATTTTTTTTTTTTTTTTTGCAGAAGAAATCTTTTTACAATTCTTTAGTAACTGGTTTTAATTTTAAGACCAAGTTCCTTAATAAAGATGTTTTATGTTAATAATATAATAAATGTATATGAAATGTAATTTACAAGACAAACTCATATTTATACTAAAATAAACTTTCTTTTATAAATCTAAAAAGTAAAATTGTGCAGTTTTAAGTATTAGATTAACTAAATTAATTCATTAATTTATATATATATATTAAGTTTTATGTGTGTGTAAAATATCATATATGTTTATTTAACCTAAAAGCAAAATTTGCAAAATAAAAATAAAAAATGTTATATTAATTTTATTAATGCTTGATTTTAAATTTTTTGAAATTTTAATTCTAATTCCTTAAAATGTCTAAAATTATGAAACCAAAGTTTATTTTTTTATAAACCAAATGTGTAAAGTAAATAAAAATATCTATTAAAAAGTGTTTAAGATTCAAACATTTTTATTTGATTAACTTTATTATTTATGAAATTGAATGCTTAGAAATATCTGTTATTTTTTATAGATAATTTTATACTCTCTATTTTCTTTTAAATATTCAACTCTTATTTAAATTAAACAATTATTTAGAAATGAATGAATTTTTCATTTTGGTAGTCTCTTCTGTATTTCATATTATATTCATTAAATAATTTTCTAAATGTATTTCAGTACCACACAGTTTAGATGGATACAAGATACACCTACAAATATACCAAAGCCTCGAAATTTTCCAGCTTGGGCTGTAGATGATGTTTATATTGGAGAAGCATGTCCAGCAATGTGTCATGGTAAAGGAATATGCATCAAAGGGAAATGTCAATGTGATTTAGGTTTCTCAGGTATGGATTTTTTTTAAAATCTGATTATTTAAAAATATATTCTGGTTTTTTTTCCATTACTTTTAATAAAATGTTCCTTTTACGTGGAATTTGATTTACTTGTGAGACTGATCAAAATGCTATTATTATAAATCCTTATTTCTTGAATAAAATTAGAAATTTTTTGAGTTTTTTCAGAAATAGGGTTTTAATGAGGAAAATGGAAAATAAAACTGCCTTAATTCTTTAACTATTACTATTATAGCTATTTGGTTATAACAAGTTTTTCAGTTTCCAAACTTGTTTCTTTTTATTGCTTTGGCAGTTTTTTTAATTTCATTTTATTTAACGAATTTTTAATACTTTTTTATTTTATAAAATTTATAAATGTTCTATTTTTGTAAGAATTTCCTATTTAACTAGATTTTTGAAGTAATGAAATTGTGTTGAATAAGATTCATTTGAAAAAAAGAACAATTTTAGTTTTTCTTATGATTTTTAAAAAATATGTTCTTTACAAATTTAAATGAAATTTGGGATGAAAAGTGAAGGAAAGTATTTTAATGAAAATAATAGAAAAACTATGTATAGTAAAATTTTTGTTTAAAGAGTTACAATAATTAATTAAACAAGATAATTCTTTATAGTATAATACATTGCTCTATCAAGATCTATAATTATAAACTAATAAAAACTCCAGCTTAACACTTTTGGTAATAATTTATTCGATTTTTTAAACTAAAATTTCAAATGTAGTATTTATAATTTTTTTATTTTCTTTTTGAAAATTTAAAAATTATGCAACACAGAATTTATATTTTAGCTTACACTTTTTTTTATACAATTAGTTACTTCTATTACTATAGGTCCAGATTGCAAACCATCTCGAAGTCTTACAACTGCAAGAATACTTCCTACTACTTTCTTGGATTCTTTTGAAAATGGACTGTCTGCTGATTTGTGGGAAATTGTAAAAGGTGGATGGATAAGTCAGGAGTGTGGTTCTTTGGCTCCGCATGGTGGTGGAAAACATTTATACATGGGTGAATGTGGCAAAAGAGCAATTGTGACTAAAGAGCTTGATGCTTCTTTGGCTAGGTGAGGGTTTTACTTTCTTTAGTTACTTTTTATGAATAATATATTTTATTTTAAAAAATTTTAAGTAACAACCCTGAAATGTTGTGAAGTTTTTATTTAAAATGAATGATGTAAAAATAAATTTGCTACATTTTATTATGTATACTTTAAACCAGTTTTTAAAAATTTATTTTAAAGTAAATTTCAAAACCAATGCAAGGATGAAAGTAATTTGAAAAATGTATTATTCATTGAATGGAGAATCGCAGTGCAAATTTATGAATCTTTAATTTTAGACTTTGCCAACTACATGCTATTCTATTCAGATTCAAATTGAGCTAGAGAAAAAAAAATTCAAAGTTAAAATAAACTAATAAATCTTTATTTTGAAAATGTAGCAATTACCAATATATTTCTAAATTATTGAATTATGCACACACACACGTGTGTGTGTGTAATCTAATGTAAAGATGTATTCATTTTGTTAAATGTAAATGTAGTTGTGGCTATTCAAAAGCTTCTTGATATCGATCAAATTATCATTTATTTTTATAATTTTAAGATCAGACCAAAGAATTCAGCATCCATTTTGCTCACACACCAAGCAGTCAAGAGCTAGAAATATCCCTTTTGTAGATTTAAATACAAGTAAAAATAGAAAAATATGAATATAGAAATAAAATAATCACATGTTTAAATGAAAGGAAATATAAGTTACTTTTAGAAACTGTGTCAGTGTTTCAGGGAAAAGTTTTAACTACTTAGTCAGGCATATGCAAACTATTAAGTTATTCTTGTTCTAGGAATCATGACTAAATCGGTTAAAAATTCAATGTCTATTACTTAAACGTGGTATCATGAATAAATCTGTCAAAATATAAGTTTCAATCCTGTAATGCAGGATGAAAGGAGATGCATTTTGAAATATGGTACCCAGAATTGTGAGTTAGAGAAAAAATATACAAGATTATAATTTTAGGTAAATATTAAGTTATTACACTTATATATATACTCTCACAATATTGGAAAAACAGCACAAAACCTTTAAGTGCTGAATTTGCTGAAGATTATATGTTTTCTGATTTAAATTGTGAAAGAATATTATTTGATTAGGTTACATGTGAAGTGAATGATAGCATACAGAGACTATTTGTAAGTTGCAATAGTAGTTAGATATAAAGTAAATAATAGCTATATAGCTGAATGAAAGAATCATCCTGATGTAAAAAATACTGACATAACGTTTTGATTCATTTTATTCTTTAGTAAACTGATGTTTGTTCTTCGTATTGGTACTGAAGAGGGATTTTCTCAATGTCATATTAATTTGCAACACCCATCATCTTCTGACAAATCCGTCATTCTTCAATACAGTATTAATGATGGAATTTCTTGGGAATTTATAGCTTTACACTCTGCCATGGATTTCAAAAAGGTATATAAATATTGTTAATATATATCAGTAGATGTATTCAGAATTTACAATTTTGGAAAAAAATTTAAATATTCATCTTGGTAATCCTTATTCAAAATCTTTCTTTTGTTTTTTAAGTCTGGAATCATTGTATTACTATCATCTGCCAATTATTTCATTAGTTGTTGTACATAATTTATAAATAAATTTATATTGTGTGTTAAAAAAATATAAAAAGACAATAATTAAAAATGGTAAAAACACTGATCTACAGTTTATTAAAAATTCTGCACCACATTTTTTTCTATTTATTTTTATAATTCATAATCTCAAACAAGTGATTAATTAAGTCAAAATTTTCATACTTGAATATTGTACAAAATTGCAACAAATTAGAGAAATTATTATTCAATAATTTCAAAATGGGATATGGTTTTTGTGTATGGTTTTTGATTTGCTTAAAAAATTACTGTTATATCAAACTTAAATATTTTTGACTTTAATGTTGATAGTCAAAACTTTATTTTACAATGAATAAAAATTGTAGAAAATTGTAAAGAAAATTTTAACTGTCTTGTGTGCGCATTTAAATGGTTATTTGTTTGCTAATAGTATATTTGATTTTTTTTTAAATTTTAAACTTCATTTCATAAAAATTTTCTTCATAAAAAAAACACACACACTATAAAAGAGATACTCTTCTTCTGGGTCTAAATATGGTACTTACGTATTATCACTTCCGTATTGGGGACATATGAAGCATATGGTTATTAATAGAGTTATTATTATTATTAAATTATTTCGAGTTATTAATAGAGTTGGCGATTGTTGTGATAATATGTAAGTACCTTAAATATTAATGAAAAGTGTTGTCATCTATCAAAATTGATGAACAGCTATTTTGTTAATGATAGCCAATAATTTCTGAAAACAATTTTTAATTAATTTTCTAGTATTTTCTTTGAAGTTTTAAGCTTTTTTAATATATTCTTATTATTATTAATCACAGCCAAGACGGTTAGTGTATGAAATTCCAGAGCCAGCCAAAGTATATGGAGTTCGTTTTAGATGGTGGCAACCATTCCATGAAGGTAGAGGTTATGATCAATGGGCTTTAGATAATGTAGAAATTGTAAGGTAAGATTATACATTTATTCAAAATCACTTGAAATAATTTTCAACATTAGAATATCTAATATATATTTGTATATATATTTAAATGTAAAGTATACCATGTTAATTTTGGATATTTAATCAGAGTTTATCAACCCAATGGCTTTTCTTAGTTTATTGAGTTTTTCTTATTTACTTTTAACTATATTTCTTTAATTATATTTTTATTGATTTAAATTAACTGCATTTCTTTTTTTTTTAAATCAAATTTTTTTTATTGAGTTTTTAACGACAGTGAAAATCATTAAATACAAAACTGAGGGGACTGAAGTATTTTTTGTGTTATAAAAATTTTCTTGTTAAAGGATATTGCAAAAAAAAAAAAAAAGACAAAGAAAACTATATTCAACAAAATTAAGTTTATTAGAGTACATTTTATTTGCATCGCTATGTATATATGCATGTATTTAATAAAAATAAATGAAACAAAACATTCAGAAACACACATTCTTAATGAAATTTAATACAAAATTTAGCGACACCAAAATCGTTATAGATTTCCATTTTCGTCTTCTGCCTTTGATCAACAGCTTTAAGAAGCTTCATCTTCATTTTAATTGAAATGGAAGTTTGCTTTCCCTTGAGCTCTTAGCCAATATACTTGTAAAAAGTCTCTTCTAAAATAGAAAAAAGAGGCAAAACAAACTCACTAATTTTTTACTTACATTGTAATGTACTCCTTATTGAATTCCAAAGACAACTAATGAGAGATGTGATGTTTTTAGGGGTGGTGGGTGAAAGTATCTTAGATAAACAAAATTGGCTAGTGTTAGGCTATTCCGAGGTTATTTCAAAATCAAGTCAGACTCCTTTCTACTAAACATATGAAACCACCTCCTTTCACACCCCTCTTATATCTCATGTGCACAGCTAGTGTTTTTCATATTTTGTTCATTCCAAAAGGAAATCTTTTCATGTTAAGTGATTTTTGTTTCGAATATCATAAGAAAAGCATGAAAATATATAGTACTTTGGTTGTACAGTTGTATTATTTTGTGTTATCGATATTTCGTCTTAAGCGGTTTTGCGTTAAATGTATTTCACAGTATATAGTTTTTTTTACAGTTTTTATCAGATTATTATCAATATTCCTGAAATTTGCTTAAATTAAAGAAATGTGTGATGTCTATCTTTTATTTGTATATAATTTTTATGATCATTCTCTTTTCAGCACATCTTTTGATGGCCGTAGATATTAAAACGTCGGCAATTGAAAAAAATATGGTGCTTAAATAACTTTATAATTTTTTGTTTTATGAGCATATGTTTTTAATTCATATCTTCATTTGAGTACAGAAAATGAATGCTTATTGTATTGCTTAATTAATCAATTTTTAAAGTACATGAAACATACGATTGATTTCATTTGTATATTTTGTAAAATTTTTAACTCACCAATGATTAACTGTACATTTATTGAACATTAAAATAAACTTTTTACTCTTTGTGTACATTTGTATCTCTTTTCATATTCTTTTTGTTTTAATGAATTATTCAATTTTGTTATAAATTTAACAATATTAATGTGATTAAGCCGTTTAAATATAGACACCACGGAAGTTGTTTTGTTCTCCAACACAAGTTGTAACTAATTACATTAATTAAAAGAAAACATTTAATTTAACTAATAATATAGATTCAAGTATATGTAATTTTGTTAAAATGTATGCCATTTAAAAAGTTGGGATTACGATAATGTTGTACCAAAAATACATACATGCGGCATAATTCCTCTTGGGATATTATTTTCATTTTATAATTATTTTTTAGAGTTATTTTGAAGCACAAGAGATCAAAATAATGAGATCTTTAAAAATTCTCTATGGGTATGGTGTTGGGATTAAGAATTGGACACAAACTTCGATGTAATCTTGTAAGATAGACTATTGCTCAAAAATTGCAAGGACCATGATTATTTAGTGTAATCTAGTGTTCAATGGATTCAAGCATCTCCCCCTCCCCTCCTGAATTAATGAAGAAAATTTAAAAGAAAAGTTTTCAACTTGAATTTAAAATTATTTTTGTCATTTTTAAAATTTAAAACATCATATGTAAATTTTTGATCTTGTAGGTTGAGGGTTATTCATAGATTTTTAAAAAAATTAAGTATTCCAAATATAAGTTTGTCACCAAGTAAAGGGGTAAATCATTATTTGATGCATGTGTTCTTTGTTTTTACATGGATCTCTTTATATAGTATTAAGAATAGCTGTTTATAAATGTGTAAAATTATACTTTATTTAAATGTTAATGTATTATGCCATACAATTTTTTTAGCCAAATTAATATAACATAATTGATGGAAAATCTTTTGTTAAATTATACAGATTTCTGGTTATTACATGAATTATTTTAATGTAAGGACGAATACCTTCAAAATAATTTTTTAAGTGTTTTCCCGTTATTTATGCATTGCCAATTAATTTTAAATAGCTGTTATAAAATCAAAATATCAAAACAATTAAATATTTAAAATGAAGTGAGCTTACTGATAAAAAAAATAAACGATAATTAATGAATAACAACAAAAGATGCAAATTTATTTTCCTAAATTAAAATTTATTATTTTTACAGTTTTTTCAACAGCTGTTTATCTCTGAAAACTTAAAGTTTTAATTTATCAATAGAGTAAGATGCTTTTTGTGTGTGTATGTATGTTACAACTACTTTTTCTTTTACTAACTGATTGCATACTTTATTGTATTTCTCATTTACCTTAAACATTTTTCGTCAAATCTCTCAATTCATCTTTGTGGCCGTGATAGCCTAGTGGTCAAGGTAACAGACTCGTGGCCGGCATGTCAGGAATTCAAGCCTAGTATCGCTGAAGACTCACTATGCAGAGGGAGTCAATGCATGTTAAATATGATGAGGCTCAAATCTCCTCTCATTGGTGTGGAAGTTAGGAGAGGGAGGTGCCAGGTCATGTGTCCTCCTCGTCACTTCATCATGGTTTAAATTACAATGTGCATCACCAAAAGTCCTCAAGTAGCTAAATAGTGCAACATTAATATTGAATATTCATCTTTCTTTCGAGGATTATTTAATCTTTTTATTTGACTTTTAATAAAAGATTTGAAGAATGTTTTTGTATTCATAATTAAACTATGTTGCATAAGTCATAAAATTCCAAATCTAAAACCAAGGATACAAACATCTTCTGTTAAATTGAATGTTGTTAGCTGTTGAAAAAGTATTTATTTTTAATGGACATTTGCAAGAGACTGTATGAGAACTACTCTAAGAGATCATCCATTTTGGGAGATTTGATTATATATTTAAGAGGTTTTTTAGATATATTGTGTGATGAGTAATTTCCTGTATTGGAATTCATTTTTTTCATAAAGATAGATTAACAACAATAGGATAGCTACAACATAATCGTCTTATGATTTTATAATTCGATTATAATAAAGAATATTGACTATATAATTAGGTCTTTACATTGTGTATTTTAGGGAATTTGGGGAATTTATCTCTAGATAACATGATTTAATAGTTGTTTGCATGCTCTTTTTACTAACATAATGAGGTACACTGTTGTAAATGTTGTCATCAATAATCTTATTGTATAGTTGCTATGCAATACCAACTAAGCTAAACTAATATTTGCAGCTAGAGAGAAAATTCGCCTCTATAAATCACTTATGGTAGTAGGATAGATAATCTGAGAACCATGTAGAAAGTTATTGTTTTTATTGGAATTAAAAATGTAAGGTTCACACATTGGTAATAAAATGATTAAAAATTCAAATCTGTGCTTCTGGATGGCTAGCAATTGCGTATTGGTTGTTAAAATTAGTAATTGGTGAATTCCATGAATCTCGGGAGGTGATGATTTTTTTTTTTGTGTCAATGTAAGAAACGATAAAGGTCCATATTCTCATCATGCCATGCATTCATTAATTGTTCCTCCAAATCCGGAAGAGCTCGAATCTGGTGACTCGTTATTTTGCATACAAATTTGGATGGTTTAGTGTCCTTGCTGAACTTGGAAGAGTATCAACCCTGCTTAGAGGAAGAGTTCCCAGAGATATGAGTATCTCGAACGACATATCATTAAGCTGTTAAAAATATATACAAAATGATTAGCAACGATTTATTGTCATAAAAAACAGCATTTCATATCATGAATAATGACTATATAGCTCTGTAAAACAGAGAACGGTAAGGATCAATGTCCCCAGATCCACCACACATGGATCTGATAGTCATGTGTTCAAGGCAATTTGGCATATACCATGCCTATCTGCCGATAGCCAAGATGTTCGGCTACAATTCTACTCGAGATGACTATGTCGATGTTGTCAGTTAAAGGCTTTAATACGTCATTATTAATCGCTGAGAGATGGTTAAAAGTACCATAAGTAATATGAAAGGTTGTAGGATGTTGAATAACGAATATTATTGTTTCTTAAAAGCTGTAACATGCCAATATCAAGTGTTGAGAGATAGTTAAAAGTACCATAAGTAATGTGAAAGGTTGACGGATCTCTTGAATAATGAATAATTTTGTCTGTAGGCAATTCGGGCCTATTCTACAATCATTCGATCTTGCCTCACATTCTTGCTTTTTGACTTTTCAAGGACTTTCATTCGGCTGATGAGTTCCTTGTAGCAACTATTGCTACAAGGAACTTTGCAGCAATGTTTATACGGTGGAAATGGCGTGTTGCTCATTATGACCTACTATCTTTACGTATCCCAACTATGCAACTACGTTGGTAAGGTCTTCGACGATTTCGCAACGGCTTTATTGGGTGCATCCTCAAAAGATCATCAACAATGACGAGAAATGGCAAGGCAATGGAAATTGTAACCTGTTTCACACAATTCGAGTGGCTCATTAGAAATCTGTACTTTGACGGACGTTAATATTTAATTCTTGAAAATTCAGTCGTTTGCGTACTTGGTATAAAAGAATTTGTATTAGAAATTTCGAGATAATTGAATTCTCTTAAGGGATAATTTTTTCCTTTGCAGAGGATTGTAGTTTAAAGGTTTCAGTACAAAATTGGTGACAAAATTATATTAAAATACACCTCTCAAATTATCATAAATACTTGAAACATTAACTTTGGTATTTCAAGCACAGCCGTTGAAAATCGATAAATGCACCAATACTTATATTAGATTCCGACTTCTTTGGAATATAGAGAACATTGTATATTTCTACACTGTTTCAATTTTAATCAGTTTATTTCTATTTCTGTGTTTCTTCTCTATTGTACTGTTAAAGGAGTTTGATATTCTCTTTGCCTTATAAAATGATAAATTTATTTCCTGGATGTTTTTCAATTTTAATAATGGAGATAATCTTAAACGAACTAATTATATCTAAAAAAAAATATGAAGACACTTTTTGAAAACGGTTGAAAAATATTGAATGTGTAATTCTTTATTAATATTCAAAACTTTCTTCGCAATGTCTTCTGTAAAAAAAGAGAAATTAACTGTCTGAATCCAGGGTTCTAATTTACATTTCTCTCTATAAATTTATTTTGCGTTCAGATATTTTCAAACTTAGTCTTCGATAAAAAGCAGCGCTGGTTTATCCATTGAGCGCTTAGGGCGGTCGCCCGGGACTTAACCAGATTTTCTGGTTATAAATTTCGATCCTCCAGTGCTAAGGGGGCCTGTAGATTTTGTCCCCCAAATGAGCTTAAATCGGGACTGATAAAGAAGTAAGAAATTATTTATATTTTCAAATTTTGGGCTATATTGGAGCAACAAACATAATAAATAAATGATTTAAAAAAAAAGACAGAAAAATTGATTTTGTGAAATATTCTATTTTTTTAGTATTTAAAGTTCATAGAAAAATGTACGGACGTAGCAATATTATGTTGAAAATTTTAATTAACTTTGTTGAAATATTTTGAGTATTGACTTTATGTTTTTGAAAAATCGCGTGCATCACATTTCATACAGACTTCAACAGATGTCACTGCCATTATAATTTCGATTTTCTACCGCCCCTTACCTTTTAATATTGAAAGATACTTGAAAAATTTATTGAAAGTTTTCAGTTTCTTTTTTCCATATTGCATATTTACTTTGAAATTTCCTAGTGAAGTGTTACGTATTTTAGGAAAAATAATCCTTCCATTGAGATAATCGCTGTTATCAGTTGACTTAGTGCTTAGGTGTCAAAATTTATGTGTTTTTAGGAAAGCAGTTTTAATCTCCTTAAATACGCTACTGGTAGATAAAAAGCAAGATACCTGCATTATAAAATACTTTCCAAGACTGGCAGTTATGATTTTATCAAAGCATGCATGGAATGTAAGAATTGCCTAATAGGACATTCTGCATAAAAAAATACAACATTTGAATTCTAAAATTTCACTATCATACTTGCAACGTTTTTATTCTAAGAAAGTAACGCAACGCTCTCTGCCATTCTATCAGCTTCTTCATCGATACAATGTAAGAATAAAAATGCCTTGAGATCTTGATTTAATTTTAAGTATGTACCAAAAATCGAATATTCAAAAGCTAACTGAGCGAAAACACAAAATAAATTTATCTGTGTAGGTGTGTTTTTTTTTATTTTTCCTTTCTTCTACTTTTCTTGTTACAAGTAGAAAATATTTCATTTAAGTTTCTAAACACGTTATGAAGAATAATAGCTTTCAGATAGAACCATTCACACATACAAAGAGATTTGGAATTTCCCATTTGTATTTTCCTGTGCAAAGAATAGTTAAAATTCCTCGTAGATAAACAAAATGTAAGAGCCTTCAATACTAGATAGAAAGAAATCATTGGTTTTTCGCTGTGATGATACTTGAAAGTGGGACTAAGAAAGGAAAGTTTCGTCTTTGAATGGCGTTTAAATAACTATTAGAGAAAAGGTGAAGGGAAACATCCAATAAACCAGCTTTAAATTCCTGGGTAGGATTACTAAACTGGTCTATTGAGAAACATCGTTAATTTTTTGATTATATTATTCAATTTCAAATAATAAAATAACTTATGAAAACATCAATGTGTTAAACTTTTTCGTTACTTTGCATTTATTAGTTGGCATTATGAAGTAAATTAACACATGTCGATTATTTTGAAAGCACCATAAATTTTGAAATATTTCATCAAAAAATATATCATTAGATTTTGCATCATGATTTCTGTTACTGATTTGATAAAGTCAAACAATAGTTATTTTGTGTTACAGACGATAAATATTCCGTTATAGAATTCGAAATCAGAATTGTGAATATAATCAGTTTAATCTATTGTTTTAACATCTCAAAAAGCATAAATGGTGTAAAAACTAATAATTCTAAATTTTCTAGTTAGTTAATAGTTATTAATTCTCTAAAGCACATGAATAACAACTCAAAGCCGTTTTTATTCTCACAAAAGTTAGACCATACCCCCCTACCCTCTACTATAATCATTTGCAACTTAGTTTTCTAACTATATCAAAACAAGATAATAATCAGGTAAAGGATCAACCTGACAGCAAAAGCTATGTCTAGAACTTAAAAATTCAAGATTAATTCAAGTAGCCGTGATTTTTTTCTAAATAATATACATTTTTTGTGGGTATAAGTATGAATGTTTTTACGTTTCTTGTTAGAATATTTGGAAATGAGAATCAAACAATGCAAGCTTTGGAATAGTAGTTAAAATGTAAGGTATTTTAGGTGTTGAAATTGGATTTACATATCATCAGCCTAATTATCAGAATGCGTAACTCCATCTGGGATGCGAATTTGATATCGGAGTGCCACGCGCCAAGATGTGTTTATGTTCACCGTGATGGGCGATAACATTACACTATGGTTACCTTGATATTTGTATCGTGTGGTCATGTGTATCGTCATTTGTTTCGTTTGGCACAATTCCTTAATCGCGCCAAACAACGTTTGGCGCGTAGCACTCGTATATCTAATTAGTTTCCTTTGTGGAATTACGTATTCTGATAATTAGGTCGACGATATGCTAGTCTGAAGGAACGAAAAGATATTCATAATCATTTAGCTAATTATAAAAACGGATCATTCACATTTATTTAAAACTTTTTAGAATATGGTAATTATTATTCGCTTGAATGAATTGATGGAGAAAATCAAGAGTGACGTGAAGTTTATGCAGAATTTTAAGAAACATCTTGTATTTAGGAATTTCGTAAATACAAGAACGTATAAAATACAAAACATTGCCTTGAAACAGTTTTTCGAAAACGTTCCGAAATACGCAAAAGTGTTTTTACATAGCTTTGCAGCATTATTTGTTATTTACATTCTTCTGTGCAGTATTTCAATAGATGAAGAAAAATGTTAATTAGAACGTTAGATATTATCTGCTTATAATTTGAATAATCACCTGAAAGAGAAAACTCGGAAATTTCTCTATATTGTGCAAAAATTCATTGCAAATGGTAGTCAGTATTTTCTGTAAGCAGTGTTTTGCGTAGTTGTTCTCTTTAGTCTACCTTTGGGATCTAAAGTTGCGATGATTAGGGAGAATGTATCAATGTGAAGATTATTGATTAGTATTCCAAACATTTTCCCCCTTCATATTTACAGAGTCCGCCGTAGCTTAGTGGTCAGGGTAAAGGACTCGTGACCTGCGGGTCGTGAGTTCAAGCCTAGTACCGCTGAAGACCCGCTGTGTAGGGGGGCTTAATCTGTCGAAGCTCAAACGTCCCCCGTTAGTGTGATGTGGAAGTTAGGAGAGGGGGTGCCAGCTCAGGAGTCATCTTCGTCACTTGACCATAATTCAAAATTACGAGGTCCGTCGCCAAAAGCCCTCATGTAGCTGAATAGTGAGACGTTACTATTCACTGACTTTTATACTTACAAATAAGGTGTAAAGCTTCTAAATTTCGATTTTCACATTTCTTTCCCTCAACAAAATGAAATCGTCTTTTTTCTCAATCGTCTTCTTTGTTAAATCGCCATACCTTGCCATTCTTTATTTTTACAAATGAATTAACAATACAAAAATTATATATTACGACTATATATATATATAATGGAAGTTAATTTTTAGTCTATTGAAGGAAATAAAGCGCATTTAAAAATATAAAAATATCCGAAAAGAAAAAAAAAATATACATTAAATATGAATATTTTTCTGTCGTAGAGCTAAGTTTAAAATTTATTCAATTATTGTTCAAATGCGGAAGATTAAAAAATAAATAAATAAACTTTACTTTCTATCGAGTATCGAAGAAAGATATGCTAAATTTAATCTTTTCTTGCAAATTTTCACAAAAGTATTATATAAAGAAAATTACATTAAGCTCTCGCACTCAAAATTACTGACACCTTGTAATGTGCGTACATACATATTTAGATTTAAATAATATACTTTGAATTATATATATTCAATACACAAAATTCCTTTCAATATATTTCATTATTTCGAAAAATACTGAATTTTTTTTTTTTGAATGAATTACTTTAGCCATCCTTTGCGCCTTTTTTTAGAAAATTAATTGCTAGATAATACGCTCTTACTTAACAAAATCATACGATTTTCCTTTAACTAAAATCTTATCAGTAATTTCCAGATTCAGTCAAATTTCATATAAATTTACATTATTTCTCTAAACACTCGGCGATTTTGTCACATGATGATCACTTATTTATAGATTTAAATTGGAAAAAAAATTTATATAGAGTTGTGTTTTTAATACGCTCTCAAAACTGAATCTGTCATTATCATCTTATGAAGCTGTTTGACTTTTATAAAACGCAAAATAATACATTGAGTTCCATCATTATAAAATATTAATTTCTAATGGGGGTGGCTCTATAGAAATGGTTAAAAATTGGGTTTCTTTGAGATTTGTTCCAAGAACGCAACATTGCCATAGATCCAAAAGATTAGATTTGGCCCCCATTGCTCATTTTTTCTGAAAATTCTGTTGTTGTTACGACTAATTCCGCCGGACTGACAATGTCAAATTGAGGTTCACGAAATTCATCGCGGCAAAGGGCTAGATGTACGCTTGTCATTAGCCGTGCCCTTGAACACCATTCAGGTAACAGTACGTTTGCACTCTGTTCCATCCCAGTTTTGAGGGAGAACACCCTACGGGTGCTCAGGGGCCTCCCATCTCTCTTCCCCTTCCACCAACCTCACGAGAGGACTTACGGCTCGACGGCTATTTAAAGTAACGCCATTGCGCAAAGGCACTATACATTTACAACATCCATGCCTGCTCTGGGATTTGAACCCAGGCCCTACTGCACAGTATTCAGCGTCGCTAGCCACTATACCGAATGGGTGGCTTGGAAATTCTTTCATAACGTAATTAAAAAAAACTGAAAGATATCCAAAATGTGCAAATTTTGCCTCCCATAAAATTAATGTTAATCCGAAAGAATACAATAAATGGCCATTGATTTTGTTATAAATTTAGACTATAATTAAAATCAGTCCAGTGGCTGATTGGTAGCGTATCGCGCTCCCACATCACGGGGCTGGGGTTCAAATCCCGGGCTGGGAAAGGTCTATTCAGCCTTTCATCCCTTCAGTGGGTTGATAAATGAGTACCAAGCTTGCTTGGAAATTAAACACTGGAGGCTTTCGTGTCTGACTAACCACCTGACCGAACATCTGCTTATGCACCTCAGCGCTCAAGATCAAGAAAACTAAGATGGACACAGCAGGTCTTGGCCCTCCAATGGGCTTTTGCTCCACTGAGTTTTAGTATAATTAAAAGTCTCACTAATTTGAAATCTAGATAACTGGACTTTCAAAAAAAAAACTTTTTAAAAATTTCCAGTTAGTATTGGATTCTACTACCTTGTGCATAACGCTGTGGTATTCATTATTATCTTGTGCATAGCGCTGTAATATGTACTTAACGGTTATGGCTTTAACAACAATGGCTGAATGTTACATTCCATTGATACATTTTTTTTTTTTTTTGGTTAAAAGCCTGCGAGCAACGGCTGTTGATCCTGAAAAAGGAATTAACTCTTAAAATACCTTACACTTTTCTTATGACCAAAAGAAACTTTCCAAACAATGGACTCCAACCTCTTTTTTTCTTCTCATTTGATCGCCTAAATAAGGCCAGAATCATTTTCATTCATTTTTAATTAATACCTGCCATCATCCAGTAAGATTCAAGAGGAGTTTATTATAAGAAGACACAAAGGCACACACCCCACAGTTATCCGTTTGAGTCATCCGCACCCTCAAGAATTGCGTAAGACATTTTTTTCATCGTCTGGCACAACTGTTCTTACAGGTCACATCGTTTATTACTTCTTCCTTTATAAACACAGTTGAGTTTATTTCGATGAATATTAATAATGTTTTTACAGTCGTTCTTTTTAAATTATTGCTTTCTTTATATACATTGTCTTACGCTGAGGATGTGTAATGTCTTCTTTTGGAAGTTTCGAAATCAAAGGTGTGTACACAGTTAGAAGAAACTTAATTTGGATTGGGTTACTTTTTGATTATGTTTTGAATGTGGAAAACTTGATTTAAATTATGATTTTCTGTTAGCAGAAATCCTGCTGTGCCTATATGGTATGATGTAAGGCTTAAAGTAATGCCACACTTTTAAATAGAATACACATGTGGTTAAAAATTGCCCTTTTGTTTTTAAATCAACCGGTTTTTGAACTTCTTATGAGTCATATTTAACATGATACTGTTTACTAAGTAATTTTACTTGCTCTATATATTCTTTGATTATTAAAAGTTCAATTTTGATGAGGTTATATTTTGAAACGTTTTTTTTAAATCACACAACTTCGAATTACACAGCGGAAATCGTTAATTCTTCAATGCATGATTTTAAAATAATAAAAAAAAAATTTTTTTTCAGTGATTTTAATGGATAGTAATTTTGGGAAGAAAACTCTGAAAGTTTATAAATGTTTTGAAGTCATTATGCACTTTATCAAAAAAATAGATTAGTCAAGTTTTCATTAATACTCGTAAGTTCAAACACAAATGGTCCAAGAGCAAAAGTAACTCACCCTTTACACACCATGTATTAGGCAATTTTACATACGAATTCAGATGCACCATACAATCTTTGTTCATTTTCTTTTGCTCTGTGAAGGATGATAGGAATGTAAGCAAAATATAAAAAAATACAAAATTCTAAAAGTTAAAAATAGGTCTACAAAGAATAAACAATTCATATGAAAGTGTATCTTATCTTACATAGAGTAAGCAAGTTTCTAGAGGGCGTGGTTGCTAAATGTACACATAATAGGTTCGTACCACGAGCCTGAATTTAACTTAGAACATTCTCGTGTTGAGTAAAAGGATTTCTCGTCAACGCACCATTAAAAAAATATAAATAGTCCCCCCCACACACAAGGATCCAATCCTCCATTTTTAATCAGCCAATGCAAGAGGTCTGGCTCATGATCCACAGGTTGGCAACCACAGTTTAAGAACAAACTTTGACAGACTATTGATATGAATGAACCTCTACCCAGACTTTTAAAAAAAAATGAAGTGGCACTTTTATCCGGTAGGACAGAACCCGCGACCTTCGGTTACGTAAGCACGTAATATACCGCTTTACCAAAATGATAACTTTAGTCTGGAATTTCTTACTGGCTTACATAGAGGAGACCGCTACACACTCCACCACCTGTAAGTTGGTGGATAGGTGAACGAACGATATAGTTGTTATGGCAAGCGTGTTGTGTGAGCAGTTGTTGCTGTTTTTTTATTGGAGGGGTTGCGTCAAGTGAGTTAGTCGATTTTGTTTTGCTGCGCTAAGTGAGTCTGGCGAGTTTTTGGTGGCTCTTTTTGCGGGTAAATGGCTCCACGATAGATCAGAAGGTTGCCTTTTCTGAATTAAACCAGGGCCATCAATGAAGTGGCGTGCCTATCCGAAGGACAGAACCCGGGACTTTTGGTTCCGTATGCACGTAACATACCCCTAGACCAAATGATCACTTTAATCCGGAGGTTGTTACTGGCTTATATAGATGAAACCACTATGATACTATTCGATGCGTATATATAATGCATACACATGCCTTATGAATATGCAAATAATAGAAATTTTCTGACCAATGATTGAGTAATTGGAGCTTCAGAAAATTACAACGTAGCATCCGGATAACGTATAATGCAGAACACATTCTACTGCGGAGGGAAACTTCAGTACGAATGTGGTTTCATCGACCCACGTACTTGGTACCAATGTCTCGCGCAAGGATTAGCGAACAACATGAACAGATACTACTATCTAAGAGCTATCATGCAACTGATCTAAAGGAATCAGGGTCGGCTGCGGGGTTATCGAAATTTTGGGTCGGTGCAACTCTAACGTTAGCCGGATTCGTTGGCAGGATCATTGTCAAATGGGTGTATTGGGTATCATAAAGGTGCAGATCGACCGAGAGCGACGACAGAGTGATTGTACAATCAAAGCTTACTGCCCAGATGTTTGACACCAATGACTGCAATGACCATCGATATAAAAGTCAGTAAAGAGAGAATTAATGTCATCGTGAACTTTATACTGATTGCCCTCTCTATTTATATATCAGGAGCTTTGATCAGATACACTGGTGCCGAGCGCATTTTACCTGAAATCTTACGGGCTAGTGTAAAATAGTGTGGAAACATGGACTGGTGTCCAACTATGAATCCCTATTTGAATTGATCCCCAAAGACCAGTGTAAACACGTTTCGAGAGAGATGAGATAATTACAGGACAGGAGAGTGAGATACTTGACTGTCGTGCACCACATAAAACAACTATTAGTCATGGTAAGAAGGGCATTTTCATATGACAATTGACCCCACCTTTTTTTTCTATCATCCAGGACACCTTTACAACACGTCGATACTTCGTTGAAATTCTGCGCCATGTAGTGTTACTTTTCATTTCACGGAACCTTAGGCTTTTTTTTTTCAACAGTATAAATACCCAGTGCCATATGGCATGTCTTTCAACTGTTGTCTTCGTGCTTTTCGAAATAATCGTGAACTCTCTTCCGTATTTCCCTGAATAGCGCCGATAATTCAAATCATTGATGGAACTTCTCTTATATATGTATATGTACTGTATTCATATTTTCTCAAATATTCATAGTAAGAACGAAATATCCATTAAGGTACCGACTACGTTCGGAACCATGATTTTAAAAAAGCGCGTAAATGTATAATTTTCATGATATTTAGTGTCACTTGGATTAGAATACATGTATAAAATTGTTTTAAGGACATTATGACAAAAAAATTATTTAAATTCAATATTTTGGCAAAAAATTAACTTAGAATAACCTTTTTTCCAAATGTTTTCCTTTTGTAAAAAATGCTTCTATTGTATTAATATTTTGCCTGTATACAGCTCAGACCTCTGTACAGAGGCTCAACTATGATTTTTGAAAATTTCACATTATTTTCAGAGTTACAACCATTTGAAATAATGATCGGCGTATTTTCTTAAAATTTCTCCCTTCTGTTTTTGTAAAACTTGGATAAACCGACTTCCGAGTTATGCATTTCAAAAATTCTAGTTGAGCCTCTGTACAGAAGTCTCAGCTATAAACAGGCAAAATATTAATTCAATTGAAGCATTTTTTACAAAAGGAGAACATTTGGAAAAAAGGTTATTCTAAGTTAATTTTTTGTCAAAATATTGTACTTAAATAATTTTTTATTGTAATACTATTCTTAACCCAATTTTATATACATTGTCTAATCTAAGTGACGCTAAATATCATAAATATTATCCATTTACACGCTTTTGCAAAATCACGGTTCCGAACGTAGCCGGATACCTTAAAAGACTAAGGTTCATTTTGGTAGTGTAGTAATTATCAAAGTGAACAGGGTTATAGCGAGAAATTTTTCATAAGGGGTTTATACCAATTCAAATCTTAAATTAATATCAAATTATTTGTTTATTTTCAAAGTAGAAATAATAAATTGAAAATGAGGTTTGAAAATAAAAATTTCATTTTATTAAAAGAGTTCTTTTTTTTCTTTTCTTTCTTTTTCTTTAAATTTAAGTATACAGCAATCCTTATGGGGGAGGGGTTTACAACCTCCGTCTTTTATGCAATTAGATCGCTGGTCATCGTTGGGCGCTGGGACGCGATGCGTCCCTCCGTCCCATACTTGGTGTATTGGGCTCTGGGATGTTGTGAGGCCTTGGTTGACTGGGTAAGCTCCCATTGGTGTCTGGACGTGGAAGGTAGGCGGGGCTAACTTGAGGGTATGGAGAGGTAGAGAGGGCAATAAATCATGGAACTGAGAATTCGGTTGCAGTGATCAAACACTCTTTCTCGTTGCACTGGTGTTTTTATGCAATTGAAAAGAAGAACGCATGTGAATAAAGAGAAGGGAGATAGAGATTCGTAGTTTTTAAAGGAATCGCAGTGTTCTAGATGTTTTTATTTAAGAAAGAGATGGTTATAATTTTTTTATTTAACTAAACTGCTGTTTGTAAAAAATGCAACACCATGAAGGAATCATCAGAATTAAATGAAATTTATTGCACAAATGACTCGTATTAAGAACAAATAAATGACGAAAATTTGAAAGCAAAAAAATAACATTGTGTCCGAAATCAGTATTTGGTGTAGTCACCACGCGCTGCAATAAGTGTTGCGATACGACGTAGCATGGAGCCAAACAGATTTTGAATATCTGCTTGTGGAAGAGAATTCCTTATTGCTTGTATGCGCAAAAAAGTTCGTCTTTTGAAGCTGAATTACGCGAATCACGAGCGAGACGCCGACCGACCAAATCCCACACGTGATCAATAGGTAACATATCCGGTGAATAAGCAGCCCAAGGAAGAAGTTGCATGTGTTGGGCTGAACAGAAGTCTCGAACAGTCTTTTCAACATGTGGGCGTGCATTATCCTACTGAATGATAACTCCAGGGATGCCTTGAAGGAAGGGAACGACTTCGGTCTGCAGCACTTCACAGACGTACCTGTTGCTATTGAGATAACCCTCAATTTGCATCAAATTGGATCGTCCATAATACGAAATCGCATCCCAAACCATATCTCAGGGTGTTAGACCACTATGTCTTTCGATAACGTGCTCTGGAAGGCAGCGTTCACCGGCATAGCGTCTAACACGAATGCGGCTATCATGGTCCCACAAATTGAAGCATGATTCATCTGAAAAAATAACTTGATGACAATCAGCTTGCCAGGCACTGTGCTGATGAGCCCATTGTAGACGCAACCGTCGATGGCTTGTCGTGAGAGGGATTATGTATAAAGGCATCCCTGCACGCAATCCACGGAGCAGCAGACGTCGACGAATTGAAGAAGCCGACATTAGTTGACCTGCAGCAGTATACTAATATGCTGTCATCTGCCTGGAGAAAACTGTATGGTTATTCACCACTATGCGGCGCAGGTGTTGATCGTCACGCGCTAACGTCACCTTCTGTCGTCCATTGCCAGTTTTTCGAGTTATTCGGGGCTCGTCGATCCACTGCTTCTAAATTCCCATCACTGTGGAACTGTTCCGCTGCACACGAGCTCATATTGCGCGAGAGGAAAACCCTCTTTCTGTCTTGTAGGCCTATAATCCTCCCCCGTTCAAACTCCGTAAGTTGTTGGAATTTTTCCTTATTTCGTCGTGGAGGCATACTTAGGTCTCACTAAACGTTCGCCACCAACAAATAATTATTAATTATTTTCAACGTTCCGCTACAGCCCTCTATTTATACACTTTCAGCATCACTTCAGAGGGCGCTGCTCACACCAGGCATGCACGGTGGCTCTGAAACCTTATTATTTTAAGTAAAATCCTATAATTGATATTTGCTGCAAAGTTCATTTAAGTCTGATGATTCTTTCATGGTGTTGTATTTTTTACAAACAACAGTATATTAATTAAAATTTTTATTTTTGCCCCTTTTGATAAATAGTGTGGAATCCATTCATAACAAGTAAAGTAAGTAGAGAATATAAAATGAAATGCACGGTAGGAAAAATTTCGATTTCCATCAATAATAAAAATGAAGAAGTTAGCAAATTTAGTTTTTATAAATGCGTTTTCTGTGAAAGGAGATTTTCATTGGAAAATTGGCCATAGAAAATGAGATTTACAATGATAATAATAATAATAAGAAGAAGAAACGCAAATACGATAACCTATTTAAATGTATTGTACACTGACTTTAAAGTCTTAAAAGTGTAAAAGAAAACTAAAGTACAATACATACAATAGGTTTTTCGTTAAATTCTTCTTTACAGCAAAAATTTCATTCCTTTTTTTCAATAAAAATAACATCATTTTCAGAGATATGGATGAAGTAACTCTATTATACTACTAATTACATGTTTTCATATCGAAATCTCTTTCTAAAACTTGAAAAGTACATTTTATTTGAAGCTTTGAAAAAAAAATTCTGATTCTAAATGGAATTGAATATTTCAGGTATATTTTACAATATTCCAATAATACGATGATTATTTATTTAAACTATACAAAAAGTGCTATGATAAGTAAAATAAAAAAAAATATATGCTTTTTCTATAATTCAGTCAAAAGAAGTCTTCTTTATCCACCGGGCAAAAAACGATGATAATGTGTTCAAATTTGACACAGTTGTTGATCTAAATAGTAACCCAATATTATGTGATCTATTTATATATTTCTATGAATTGAATTTGTTTTCTTTGCTTGCACAATGTGGAACGCCATTTTCCCTTTCTTATATAAATATTTTCACTCTAAATATAAGTTATTTTAAGAATTTTTTTCAAAGATAATACATATAATTAGCTTTGAAAAGAATAGCAGTAATAACAGACTGTTCAATAAATAGTATATATAAATCTTTTTAATGAATCTCATTTATCTTTTAATATAAGTTATTTTTTAGGCCAAAAGATTTTTTTAAAAAATGTTTCATTAATGTTTACTTCTAATTATAATTTTATGAAACGTCTTTAAATATTATAGATTTTATTTATAATTCATCTTAAAATTATTGAAACATTTAATTATTTCTCGTCATTTATTGGTATTTAGAAGAGATAGTGGTAAATTATGAAATCGGTATATCCTTGAAATATTCAATTTAAATCAAACTATACTATTTACTTGGAAACCTAAAATTAATTGGAAGAACCATCTATGTAATTGGAAACCTCACAATCACAGTTCTGAAAATAACTGAAAAGCAAATAGTAAAAAAGGAAATTGAAATAACTTTTTTAAAATGAAAAGATAAATAGCATTTAAACCTAAAATACAGCTATAGAAATCTTAAAATTATATTTATTATTCAGAGAACAAAAAAAGAGGAAAAATAATATTTTTGCATCATATTAAAGGCATAAATTATTGTCTAATTCTTATGCGATCCTGTAATTAAGAAAAATAGCTATTTTCTTAAATTCTTGAAAATTAGTTTCTGTACAGAGTCACGATCTTAAACCTAAAGAATATTATAAATATGGAGATTCAAAATTATATTTGACCTAGATTTTGAATTTTTTGTAATGAAATTTATTTAAGATCAATTAGGAATTTTTGTCCTTGATAAAGTTAAGATGAAGTTAATTTAAGAAATTTTTATTGAAATATTGAGTATAATTTAAATTGATACTGCACGACTTTAAAAAAAATTATATAATTTTGCGATAAAAATACATTTTTGTGGAATATTTCTAGAACGTTTTCATTATTTTGTTCTCTTTAGTACTCGTGTATGATTGTTTTCATTTTAAAATTTTAGTAGTTAAAATAAAATTTGAATAATTGCCACATTTTTTTAAAAGTTTTAATAAAATTAAACTGGATAACCTTCGAAATCATCTTTTTTGTTTTTTAAAAAGTGCTTCTTTTGAAAAAAAAAAACTCTTAAAAATTTGAACATTTTGATCTTTATGTTCGTTCCATTCTCAGTTCTTTATAACTAGTCGTGCTATAAGTTCTGATACAAAAATTTTAGATCGTTTTTTGTGATTCAAACCCAGCAGATAGTTTTAACTTTTGTCTTTAGAGATATTCTGTAAAATTTTTCAGATATTTGTTGCTTTCCATGCATGTTCTAAATCAGTCAGAGCTTTAACCCTTTATCTATTGATGGTACTTGTAAGTACCACTAAATTTAAAATTACATAGAATAACCATTTTTACGAATATTCCGACGATACTTAGCAGAAATATTCTTTTAAATCCACTTTTTCAAGATATATGGCCACGCGGGTTCTATGGTGAGTATTTTAGCAGGGAAGGCGAATAATTTTATAGCAGAAATTGCGTTTTCAGCTGACTTTTTGATCGGATTGCGAAGATTGTCGTTTTTCTTTCGAAAAAGTAGTTAATATCAGAAAGCAAGTGTCTTATTTTTTTGTATGTTAGTTAAGACCTTAGAAAAAAAACGTGATTTGACTATTTATTTTAAGTGAGCAGTGTATATAATTAATTTTACAGTTGAATAACTTTGTGGTATTTAAAGTACTTTGGGTGTTGGAGCAAGAACTTTTTTTCCGTCCGTGTGGCTTATTTTTGTTTTTTGTTGTGTTGTATAGTAGTGCTTCTCAAACTTTCTATACTTGCGACCCAATTTTCAATAATTATTTTTATCGCGCCCCCTCCTCCTCCATACAATAATAATGTATTGATTTCAATAATGATATACTTTGACGTAAGGCTACAATACGACTTTAATTATAAGCCGTAAAAATTATCAAGATAAGTATTAAATTTTGTATATAATTTTATGACATGCCCATAGGGTCACTGGTAATAAATAAACCTGTTCATAACTTAGTACTGTTAAATTAATAATGAAACACATTGTGCAGTACTGATGCATTATAAGTATATTATATTAGTGTAAATGTGTATTTTTTTTATTATGTCAGAATGTATTTTGTTTTGCTTTCTTTCAGTAAATTAATAATTTTTTAAATAATCTTTTGTTTTCGACTTTTCGATATACTCGCGCCCCCCTCTTGTAGGGTTATTACGCCCCTCTCTAGGGGGCGCGTCCAAGAGTTTGAGAAACACTGTTGTATAGTCATCACTATAGTGCAATAAATTTATGCTTTTTTTCGAATTTCTTTTAGCTTAACTTAATTATTTTGCTTTTTTATTGTTTTATTTTAACGTTTTCAAAAAAATGTGAATTTTGAATCTGAGCTTTTTTTTTCTTTTTCCCCACGCAATTAAATGAAATTTTTTTATTCTTATTTCAAAAATTAGCATTTTAATTTCCTTATGTATAACTGAGATTTAACAATAACAGGAGATTTTCACAAGGAGCTATTATTTTATCATTATTATTATTATTTCTTTTTCTTGAAATGTCTAGAAAAAAGGAACTCTGTCTTCAAGAGGCTTTGGATTTATTACAGAACCTACTATCTGAAATCAATGATGTCCTAACAGATGATTTTTCAGATGAAGAAGTCCCAGCAAATTATCTGCTGGAATTTTCGTTAGATTCTTAGGATAACGATCAAGAGACTGAACTCAAGGTGCAGTAGTTCATGTTAAGAAAATACAGCATTTCCTACTCCAAGATACAGTGTTTTAAAACACTTTCAATCGAAATCTCACTCAAAATGCACAACATGTAATATACTTCTGTGTATTAATGAAAAAAAAAAAATGGTTTCTTTGAATATCATCAAATTAAGTTTATGTGTAAAAAAAGTAAATAAATTTTAAAAATTTAATAATCTTTAAAACTAAATATTTTGTGCAGAGTAAAATATTAGTGTTCTCTGGTTGCTTAGCACTTTTAAGAGTTAAACTGCGTTAAAAAAGTCATTCGGTCTTTTCGTACTTTGAGAATATTTTAGACCTTTGTGAACTGACGGTACTTTAAAGTACCAATTTAATTAATTAGCTCTAACGAATTAAATTTCCCAATGTTGAGTATTTTTTTTATGTATATCCCTTAATTTTCAATGCAGTGATTCAAAAAAAAAATATTGCATGAAAAAATTTGCAGTAAATCATAATGCGGTGGATAAAGGGTTAATACCTTGAACAAGAGCGTACACCAGATATTTCTGTACATCAAAAAAAAAAAAAAAAAAAAAGACACTGTTGGGGATTTTTAAGGCTCTTAAACATAGACATCAAAAGGTAGTTAATTTATCGAACGAACAAAAGAGTTTTTTGAGACCAACAGCATTGCAGACCGTAGTAGATGCGGTCGTCCGTGATCGGGGAGACCTAAGGTTTCTTTCCTGGAAACCCGGGATCCCGGGTAATCATAACATTTTCACACTTTTTGTATATCCGAGAATGATCCTTCGTTCCCGGGAATTCCCGAGAACGATACGGGACTGAAATAGCTGAGGTAGCTAGTTTTGACTGGACTGTGGATTTTGACCTCCGATATAAATTTTGTTGTTGTGGTTAATCCACCTGTGTCTGACGTAGTCAGATCGAGGCCCACGAAATTCATCGTGGCAAGGGGCTAGAAGTACGTCTGTCATCGGTCTTGAGCACTATACAGATGCCAGTAGGAATCAACTCGGCGAAATTCCCCGAAGGGACGATAGATGGTGACACCACCTCTCTCCAAATTCAAAATTTTGGCATGGAATTGAAGGGGAGTCTCTAGTCCCCTGCACTCATGATTCAGCCCACAAGACATTCGGTTGATTG
>BMAV01005340.1:0-15404 GCA_019973955.1 Trichonephila inaurata madagascariensis
TTTTTTAAAAAGAAGATATAATATCAAATTAGTTACATTGTTGTTTAGTTTGCCTAATTTGAAGTGTTTTCGAAGTTTAGGCAGTTAAATAAATATCCTCTCGCTCTTACTATATCCATCAGGGATGGCACTAGGGCCGGACAAACCGGACCCCAGCCCTGGGCGGCAAAGCTTTAAAGGTGGCATTTGGATCGAATTAAAATTTTTTTTTTGTTACAGAAAATTTGATATATTTTCTGAAATATTATTGGGACTGAATTTGGTATTTCCTTTAACGTATTTTATTTCCTTATTTTGTACTCTGTAAGTTTATTGTCAGTTTACTGATATGTTGAAACTTGAAGGGTTCGAGACCGGAGTATGTATTAAATCATAAAATTTGATGTGTTTACACATCTTTCACTTAACTTTCTCCCCATATCGGGCAAGGTCACAGTAGACATTCCTTTCACCCATACAATGTTCGGTGGCAGCTATCCAAAAGGGGACAGAGGTAATAAGTTTTTGGTAGATAGTGAGGCATAGAAGGTGTTTGGGCTTAGCCTTGGAGTGTAGTTACTATAAGTGAAAATAAACGCTCGTGATCTTCACCATCAGTAGACTTTTTTTCGAAGAGATTGGCCTGCTGGAATGGGCAATTCCTTCTCTTACATTTTACTCGTTTGAAATAATAACAGATAAATATGTCCTAAATTTGGAATTATTTTGTATTTTTTAAGACTTAAAATAATATATATGTAAATATTACCTCTAGCATCCTTTTTGTTAACTCATTGTACTAATATTTAAACAAACTTTAATTCTTTGGTTTAAAAATAACATTATAATCTTAATCGTAATCGGGTAGTCCGAAATCCCTTTCCCGCCCATTCTATCCAATCAAATACTATTACATAATAGTCACTGCCGGTATAAAAGCGAAAATCTTGTGTAATCGCTCTCTTTTGTCTTGGTGTTTGTCTTGTGGAATGTCGCTTTTGTTATTTTGTCTGCTTTCGTGTTCTTAACAAATATCTGTGAAATACAACTGTGAATTTTCCACCTTGTAATGTGTGTGTGAATAAAAAGATGAACGTCCACTGAAGATGTTTTCTTGAAACCACTCGACAAATACCACACTCGGCCAAAACTCTACATATATATATATATATATATATATATTGTCATGTTGCCTTTTTGTTTATAAGAATTATTCAAGTTTTATAGGTGTGTATCTATGCGTACAATTTATCTTTTTTAATTATAATTTTTTGCTTTAGAGAGAGGGTCGGCGATTTCTATTTTTGTCCGAGGTGGAAAAACTGCTAGAGCCGGCCCTTATCTGTCATTTGATTTGAATTCAAAATTACTTGTTTATCATTATCAGTCTTTTTTTCTTTCTCCAAGAATTGTTATTCGTCCTTCGAAATTTCAAAGGTTCTTCCTTTTTCTAGCATTTACTGATAACCGAGGCCTTCTGCAAAAGATGGTGACGGTCATCTTTTAGAGAGAGGAAGAAACGTCCCCCTCTGCGGTCCTTGAGAGCGGGAAATAGGAAATGAACGTGGAAGGAAATGAGTTTCTGGGAGCCTTGCCCTTGCCGCCTTCACAATGTCCGCCTCTAATTGATTAGACCCTGTAATAGGGCGCTTCCCGATATCGCATGGCAGAGAGATTAATTACACCCTTGCCTGAGTCCTTTTATCATTGGGTGGTCTTCTTGTCTTTGCCATGTCTCGGAATGTTAAAATTGAGAGTAATTTCCTCGCTTATTCCCCTTTCGAATGTTTTCGCGTTTTCAAGAAGCGGCGTTCTTGACAGGGGACGAATATTTTCACTGCAATTGTATTCCTGCGCAAATTTCTTAAGGAAAAGTGTCTTATCCACGGAAGTTATTTAGAACAGCGGTTCTTAAACTTTCGATCGCCGTGGCCCCCTCCCCTTTATATATCAACCCGACATCGTGAACCTCCAAAATTTTGAACATCCCTCCCCTGACTCCTAAAACATGTCTTAAGTGATTTAAAGATTCCTCAATGTAGTCCTAAGAGTGCCTCTGTTATTTATGCAAATTTTTTATCACTTTTTTTCCCTTTAATAATTTCTTTTCAAATATTTAAATAATATAGGCGCGATTCGATTAGGAAATCGAGGGATACAATTGTGTTATCGTATTTGCGCGCTATGTGATTTCAGTTCCTAATCTTTGCACACGTGTTTCTACTATAATACTTTCTGAAAATATTATGTTTTAGTAATGGCTTTGTTACAACCTCCCCCACTGTATTCAGAGCCCCCCTCCTTCAGTTCTTACCTTGCCAGTTATGGTTCGAGAGAGATTTTTCCTTAACTTTCTTACTCTTTTTCCTTTCTTTGTTTTTGCTTTTTGGACAGTCTTTCCATTATTCACCAACTATGAACCCCCGTCCCCGGTCTGGTGTGGCCGCGGTAGCCGAATGGTATAGGTATCGGATCGTGGCTTGCCTTGTCACGAGTTCGAGCCCAGTACCACTAAAGACCCGCCGTGTAGGGCAGTGATGCACGTTAAATCTGTCGAGAGCTGAAACGTCCTCAAGTTGGTGTGGTGTGGTAGTTAGGAGAGGGGGGTGCCAGCTCAGGTGTCGTCCACGTCACTTGACCATGGTTCAAAATTACGTGGTCCGTCGCCAAAAGCCCTGGTGTAGCTGAACAGTGCGACGTTAATATTCAATCAATCAATCCCGGTCTGGTAACCAGTATAGTAAGGAAGGGATAGTGGCATGGTTTGTACACTCTTGTTCATTTCTTACTTTACGGCATCACGAACCAACCCCCTTTTGTGAAGTAATACAGTAAATTAAAATGAAATCGTTTGCAATTACAGTATAGAATACACATTATTGTATGAACTGCTATCAACTTGTTAATTATCATCACTTATCGCTTTACTATCTATTACTTTTAATATCCTTATTCTTTGTTGAGTCACTGTCATTGTACTTGTACAATAAACGTTTTCTTCAAGTTTTGATCCTTGCAAAATCGTTAATGACATCATTGTAATCAATTTACGTTGCAATATCATTTTGAGTGCATAGCAACATAAAATTGTTAAGCTGTTTATTTTCCATAGTAGATGTTTGCCATAGTTCTGCACACGTACTCACACACAAACACAATGTATACATGATTCGTTAGGTGGTGGTCCTAGGGTTTGCAATCCCGTGTTATTTTTGTTACAAATTGTCCTGTCGAAAAAAAAATTCCTTCAGGTTCTACTCTAGTACACTTTATCCTCATTAAAATAAGAGTATGTTCTTTCCAGATAGTCACTATGTCTCGCTCCATTTTCAAAAAGAGAATTTCTTTTTGAAATTTTGATGACAATGTCTCAAATCTAATGACCTGCATTGATGTATATCCCTCTTTGATTTTATCTAGTTCTTCTGCTACACTTAATGGTTTTGTGTACAAATTGATCCAGTTATTGAATCAGAATGCGAATCCATTTCAAGTGTTACCTCATTTGAAATAGAAGACCCATTTGTGCATAGTTGTTAGTAATGCAGTGGGATTTGAAGTGTCTCAAATCTTTCAGGCAGGTCCGCTATTAAATAACAACATTTAATTGAAGAAGGAACTGTGACAAAATTTATTCCTGAAATGTTGCGTATATTATTGTGTAAGTATTGGAGTAAACAACTTAGAGATCTCTCTCTTTCTCTGTGCGACGTTCCGCATATATTTTTTTATACTTATAGCACTTAAAATTGTACAAATAAATTCTACGTACATATTTCATAAGAATGTCTTGATGAGAAAAAAAAATTCAAGATGTAATTTAGACAAAAATTAAATCCCGGGGCTGCAAACCCTAGGTGGTTCGTTTACTGTAATTTTAATTTTTTTCTCTTTTTTCACCCTCCATTTTTTTGCACTCTAGGCACGTGCCTCAGCGGAATAGTGATCTTGTTGCTTGCGAGTTTTGCTTAAAGAGACTCTTTCCAATAAGTTTAAAGCATGACCCAATAACAATAGTTTAATAAAACCCTACTAAATGCATTCACAATGAAAGATTTATCATTTTGGTAATCTGCATTTCGGAAGATGCAATTGATTTCACATTTCTAATATCGATTCGATGCGTGAAGGAAAACAGCTTGTGCTTAGTTTAAAAAGAAAGAAAAGGCAATAAAGAAAAAACCTATATTTCATCCATTATTCTTCTGCAAAACAACGCTTCATTAATCGCACTTTTATGTCGTCGCTCCATTCGTATTCAGGGTCCCCCGAGATGTCGTGTTGTTCCCACATTTTCCCGAGCCATAATTACTCCCCCGGCTACTCTATCCTTGCCTTGCATTTCCTTGTTATTCTAATACAGCCCGAATGCTTCTGCGTATCGATTCTTCATGTTTTCATATAAGGAAAATGCGATATTCAAATTGTGTTGGTGGAGGAGTATTGTTGGTCAAGCCATCGATTGTCATTGTGCATTTGTCGCTTTGCGAAAGAAATAACGTCGAGTTCGTTTTTGTTACTATACCCTGTAATGTTGGAAATTTCGATTTTGGTTTAATGTAAATTTGAAAATTAGCAAAGAAAATGTGAATTGTATCGCTTGTTACTTCCTGCGAATATCATTCTTCACACATTGCATCTGTCAGTATATTTAATTTCGCTCTGCATCTTTCAAAGATTTATACTTGCAGTAAAGACGTGAAGTTTGTAGAACGAGGGTTGACAGTTCCATCTAAATTCCACTGAAGCTTGAAGAAGAAATGGGGGTTGTTTTGCGTTAAATGTAATTGAATCAAACAGATGGGCAGTGGGTTTGGATTTCGTCTTTCTTAGATAATCGCGTAGTATTACTGTTGCGTGTTAATTTTGTTGGCACTTAAGTCCCGCATTTTGGTGTGGCTACTGTGGCCACGGTAGCCTAGTGGTCAAGGTAACGGACTCGTGGTCACGGAGCCTCATGAGTTCAATCCTGATCACTGAAGACCCACCTTGCAGAGGGAGCCGATGCACGTTAAGTCAGCTCAAACGTCCTTCCGTTGGTGTAGTGCGGAAGTTAGGAGAGGAGGTGTCAGCTCGGGTGTCGTTCTCGTCACTTGACCATGGTTCGAAATGACGAGGACCGTCACCAAAAGACCTCGAAGAGCTGAATAGTGCGACGTTAATTTTCACTCACCCACTCACTTGGTGTGATTACTAGTATTCACGGTAGACTTGTGATCATGGTCGCTAACTCTTGGTTTGCGTTGTCGAGTCTCAGGTTCGAGTTCTGATGCTATAGAAGACCCACCGTGTATAAGGGGCCCATGCACGTTAAATCGGTCTTGGCTTAAAGTCCTCACGTTAGCGTGGAAGTTAGAAAAATGGGATGCCAGCTTGTTATCGTCCTCGTCACGTAACCACAGTTCAAAATTAAGAAGCCAGAAGACCACAATGCTTTGGAGTACAACGTCAATAAACACTCACTCACTTGGTGTGGTGAGGAGTCTTGGGGTGACTCGCATGTGTCGTCGTTGTCCATTGGTCATTTTTCAAAATGAAGAGGTCCGTCGGTAATAGACCCGTATTGCTTCTAGTACGACGTCATGTACAGCAATGTATTTAAGGATATCTTTGGCTTATTTTGAAGAGCCCAATTCAAACAGGGAACATTTTTTTAACACAAAAATTGTCCAGTTTTCATATGAATTTAGGGAAAATTTTAATCTCTCATGCGGCTCATTCGTGTGAAACCTTCGATATCAATATTATAGCTTAAGTACCAGTAGATTCAGTTTTAAGAAACTCGTCCCCAATTCTCGTTTAGTGGCCGCAGTAGCGTAGTAGTTAAGGTCACTTTCATGGCCGGCTTGTCAAAAGTTCGAGTCTAATGCCGCTGAAGACCCACCGTGTGGAGAAACTGATGCGTGCTAAATCTTTCGAGGCTCAAAGTTCTCTACTTTGGCCTAATATGGAAGTTCGGAGAGGGAGGTGCCAACTCAGGAGTTGTCCTCGTCACTTAGCCATGGTTCAAAATGACGAGGTCCGTCGTAAAAAGCTCTCGTGTATCTTTATAGAGAAGTTAGTAAAACATTCATTCATTCAATGCTTGTTTATATATAAATACATCAAATCACTATTGTTTATTTTTATGTCATTTTTATTTCTGATTTCCTTTCAGTACACTTAGTTATTTTTGATTAATTGTACATTTTATTATCAATTTTAAATTGTTCGGATGGTTTTTTCGCTGCCTACTGTGTGGTGAATTTTAGCCTGTCTTGTTAGCGGATTGTATAAATCAATATTTATGCGATAGTCTTAATTGTAATTTTTTATTGCTGCTTTTTAATAATACATCTTTTTTTTTTTTTTTTTTACAATAATAGTCTTAATATAAATTGTGCTCCTTGGAGTTTTTAACATAGAATGCTTCATTATTACTAGATATCTAACTTGTCCTGTTTATTAATTGTTTTGTTTGGTAGAAAGAAAATTAGTTGTACTTATATATATTTTATTGTAGTTATACTTTTTAATTATAACAATTTAAACAAGTCCACGTAGTGTTTTGAAGGAGATAATTCTTTAATTTTTGCTACAACATATGTGTCTTGTAGGATTCTACGTTGTCGGATGTTTCGACACACAAAGGACTTTATAACGTACAATCAACAAATCATATAAATGAATCACTAGCAGGTATACCCATTCCTCGTATGAGGGAATTGAGAAACATAACAATCGAGTTCGAACCATAAAAAAATTAATGAGATAAGAATTTAATCAATATATTGAATAATTTTAAGTAAATTACAAATTAAACTCTAAGGAAAGAACGCGATTTAGCAATTAAAAGGGTGAAATGAAATAAATATTTTCTTCTATTCCTCTGTGGAAGACGATTTCCGCAAAATCAGTTCATAGCGGGTCTCTATTCAACGAAATAAACATGCATGCCAAATTTCAAGTCTGTAGGTCTAGTAGCTCAAAAACGGGAATTTTTGTCAGTGACGCCTCTGCATCCTTCTTTGGAAGTCGATTTTCACAGAGGATCTCTTACCAAAAGAAGTAAAATGTTTGCTAGATTTCAAGTCTGTAGGTCTAATAGGCTCTAAAAAAGAAGAAATTTTTTTATATCTTCCGCCCCCGCAACACCTCCGTTACGCCCCCTCCCGTCTTTGGGAGTCGATATTGGCTAAGCCCGTTCTCAGTTCTCTACTCAACAATAGAAACATTCCTACCAAATTTCAAGTCTATAAATCTGATAGTTCTGGAGACCCGGTGATGACTAAATCTGCATCACTATTCTCCAATATAGATAGACAAAGTGAAAATTCTTGACGATATCATTGTAAGTTCCTGACTTCTTAGGCTTCTTGTACCTCACGAATTAAAATCACTAATTTCGTAATATATTGAATCATATTGTTAGAAATAAGTAAGATTAGATTTAATACAGCTCTAGTTTATTATATAATTTTTCATGTATTTAGAAGAATTAATATCACTGGTGTAAGCTAAAAATCTTAATATGCGATTTCGTTACCATTATTGATGGAAAATTGTTGTTTCTTTTCTCACGTAAAAACCACGGCTCTACTAGTGAAGGGTGAAAAAAATAACAACAGTTTTATACGAAACGTTGCCAATCTCCGAAACGAAAAATAAACATAAACATGAATATACAAGTGACGGAGGCTGCTCCACTTTCGCGTTTTGTAAATCACGGACTTCTTTTTGCATTGTTTCCTTCCTTGCACGCTGACTGGTCATTCAGCACGTCACACACAACGGTCACTCGATCGTTTGACCGTAACTGTGATTGGCGTGCGTGCGGTGGCATCTTCACCGGAAGTGTTCATTTTTCTAAAAATGAATTCACTCTCTTTTATAAGTGCTCTAGGATTGTGTTGAGGGGTTGTGAAAGAAGATTTGGAGAATGTTATCCCCTTCCGAGGTCAAACGAGAGAAAAATGGTTTTTGTATTTTGTACACGTCCTGAAGCACTGGCTAATATCTGGCAGAAGAATGGAATTGTGTAAAGAAAAAGCTATATAAAACATAAAAGAATATTATAATTTGCTCTTTGACACAGATCATTCAGGCATAAAAGATTTGTCGCAATATCACCGAAACATGTATTTTAAAGTTAAGCCTTTTTCCGAGGTGTTGCATTGGGAAAAAGTTGTAACCAATTGACATTGAGTTGAATTTCACCAAAGGTAATTGTGTGGAAAATATGGAATATTCTTGATTGTGTATTCACTTCTCAGTTTATAGCAGGATAACTGCGTGAAATTTGTTTAGAAAATTAATGGTGAAGAATAATAAAAATTCTGCAATTTATTTGGGTGAAAAGGGGATAAAAAGTGATCACACACACAAAGTGATACTTAAAAGAGAAATAAATAATAACCGCGTCAATTTATAACAGATTTTACGAAACTTCTTAATAGTCTGTTGTGTAATTTTAGTGGGATTTTTCAAATAAAATATATATATAAAATATTATCAATGAAGCACGGTAATATTTTTCAATTCTTGCTATTAGTTCACACTCTTCCCTATATATATATATATTATTCAAATTTTCAATCGTTAATAAAATACTTTTTATTCATCCACTCAAGTCCAAATACATTTTTTAAAACTTGTAATGTATGTCACTTGATGATAATACAGTTTTTTAAAATATTAATTCATTAATTCTATTTCATTAATGAATAAATAGTAACAAACAAGAATAATAGTCCAACACCATATATAAAAAGGAAAACTGCTCGTTGTGTTCCTGTAGCGCAATGGATAGCGCTTTGGACTTCTAATACAAAGGTCGTGGGTTCGAATCCCACCTGAGATGGCCTAATTTCTGAGAATGGGATTTCTTTTAACTTTGCTGGAATAATATTAAAATTAATGAATGAATAAAAATAGTAACTCAGAAAATAATAGTCGAACACCCTATATAGAAAGGAAAATGGAACATTGCAAGGAAAATCGCTTTCTATTTTGCTACTTAATAGTGCGATTCTGTCATGTGTATACATATTTATTTATTAATTGTAACTATTTAATAAAAAGTAACTATAGTAAAATAGAATTTTTCTTTGTTGACCTAAGTAGGAATTGACTTAATTTTTTTTATATATATTACCTGTGTTATGTTTGTAAAATGCAAATTAAATTAAGATTCCGAACTTTTTTTTAACTAAAAATTTACAATAAATTCGATGTAGTAAGTGGAATACATCAATCCATTGCCCACCGTTTCTATGGTTTGATTTATGTATAACTAATATATTTATGTTTACTACTAATTTTCTCCACGAAACGCTTTAAATTATAAAATGTTATGCCATTTTAGCTTCAATTATTTAATTAAAAAAATTCTAATTTATGAAAAATATTTACATGCATGACAATTTAAATCAGCCTCCTTGCTCATATTTGTAGTGTTAAGGTATCCGATTACGTTCGGAATCATGATTTTAAAAAAGCGTATAAATGTATAATTTTCATGATATTTAGTGTCACTTAGATTAGAATACATTGTATAAAATTGTTTTAAGGACATTATGACAAAAAAAATTATTTAAATACAATATTTTGGCAAAAAATGAACTTAGAATAACCTTTTTTCCAAATGTTCTCCTTTTGTAAAAAATGCTTCTATTGTATTAATATTTTGCCTGTATATAGCTCAGACCTCTGTACAAAGGCTCAACTATAATTTTTCAAAAATTCACATTATTTTCAGAGTTACAATCATTTGAAATAATTATCGGCGTATTTTCTTAAAACTTCTCCCCTCTGTTGTCTTAAAACATGGATAAACGGACTTCCAAGCTATGCGTTTCAAAAATTCTAGTTGAGCTTATGTACAGAGATCTGAGCTGAATACAGGCAAAATATTAATACAATAGAAACATTTTTTAAAAAAGGAGAACATTTGGAAAAAATGTTATTCAAAGTTCATTTTTTGACGAAATATTGTATTTAAATAATTTTTTTTGTCATAATGTCCTTAAAACAATTTTATGCATGTATTCTAATCTAAGTGACACTAAATATCATAAATATTATCCATTTATACACGCTTTTGCAAAATCACGGTTCCGAACGTAGTCGGATACCTTAATGAAAGTATTGAATAATCAAAAAAGTTACAATAGTAATTTCATTACAACATTCAACAACTAAAGATTCCATTATTTACTTTCACATTTTTTAATGTCATTCATTCTACCTTTCCTTATTTCTAAGTAAAAAATGAAAACTGATAAAAATTTTCCAAATTTACGTAAAACATTTTCACATTTTTACTCAGTTATTTTGTAATTGGTGTCAAGTTATTTACTTCCCTCTATTTTAAGAGACTTATTTCGTTCATTGTATTAAGTGAAAAATTAGTGGTAAAAGTGCAGGAAAGAGAGAAATGTCCTTGATTAAAAAGAATTTTAGTGCAGACAGAATTTTCTCGTGCGTCTTGTGTATATTAAAACTGAAAGAATGTGCGCTTGAGAGATTTTTACGTGAAATAAAGCTGAAAAAAAGATATTTTGTAGGAAATAATCGTTGTTAAAAAATTACACTCGAAATAATTAAGATTTTTGTTTCATTTAGTTATTTTCTCAATTTTTTTTTCGCTTTTAGTTAAATAGCATTTCTTTTGAAAACATCATGCAAATATTTTGAATTCTAGTATAATATAAATATTATACATGCGTTACTTATTTAAAAGTACTACTGCGACAATTAAATAACCAGACTGGTCTTAAAAATGAGCTTTATTGAAAACAATGTAAAAATACCTTTTAATCCCCTTCAACATACTCCCCTTCCCTATCAATACATAGCTGCATAGAGTTTTCCACTGTTCAAACAGAGCTGTGGCTCGTTAAGCGTCACGATCTTCAGTAAGTGTGCCGTTTTTACCTTCACCTCTTCTATAGACTGAAAATGTGTTAACATCAATGCATTTTTCACTTTAAAAAAGCAGGTACATATCGTATGGTGTGAGATCTGGTGAGTACGTTGGATGCTCAAACACAGTAATGGGTTTGTCCGCCACGAATTGTTTTACAGAGAGCGGCAATGTACACCGAGGCGTTGTCTTGGTGCAAAATGAACGTGTTGTAGCACAACAAATCTTGCCTTTTCTTCCTCACTCTTTCTCTAAAGTTTCTCAGGACCTCAATGTAGTAATGCTGTTTTACCGTTTGGCCTCGAGGTACCCATTCAATTATGACGATGCCATTAATGTCGAACAAAAACGAAGAGCATCACCTGTTCTTGATGTCACAGAGGGACAAGAATGTTCACCATCTTCTGTAACCTCCCGATCTTTCGAAAATCATTTGTGCCATTCAAAAATTTTAACTGTGACGTGCAGTTATCTCCAAACACTCCTTTAATAATTTAAAACATTCAATTGGAATTTCTTTTTCTTTTCTTTTTATTTCACGAGGGATTTGAAATGTATGCGCAGCTCGATTTTTACGTCTATCATGATCGCGGTACTTCAACACAACAACGTCTTTCTCAAACAAGGATAAAAAACAAACTGAACAAAGTTAGAGGGATGGAATAATGTGCCACCAGTACCGGAAAGCTCAAGGTCAACTATATTCCATTCCCACACATTTACGGGACCGAGGTAGCCCAGTGTTCAGGGTATCGGATCATGGCAGGCATGTCATGAGTTCGAGCCCAGTACCACTAAAGACCCGCCGTGTAGGGCAGCGATGCACGTTAAATCTGTCGAGAGCTGAAACGTCCTCCCGTTGGTGTGGTGTGGTAGTTAGGAGAGGGGGTGCCAGCTCAGGTGTCGTCCACGTCACTTGACCATGGTTCAAAATTACGTGGTCCGTCGCCAAAAGCCCTCGTGTAGCTGAACAGTGCGACGTTTATATTCAATCAATCAATCAACCGGGAATTTAATTGTCACACCTTGTGTGTATTCTAGTCTGTCGTTGAACAATTAAATTTTTCTCTGGCGAGGTATGTGACTAATCTTTATCAGAAAAGAATTTAACCTTTTTGTATCCCGCAGAAGAGGGGTTCTTTTTTCAAAGCACTTTCCACGAGGTTAAAGGGCCTTGGCAGCCTAGTGGTCATGGTCACGGACTCTTGGTCAGCGTTGTCGAGTCGCTGTCCGAACTTTGATGCCACTGAAGACCCGCCACGTTAAGAATTTGATGCACGTTAAATCTGTCGTGGCTCAAAGTTCTCGCGTCGGTGATGTGTGCAAGTTAGGAGAGTTGGGTGTCGGCTCCAGTGTCGTTACAGTCACTTGACTATGGTTCAAAAGTACGAAGTCCGTTGCAAATAGCCCTTGTCTTAATAATTACTCACTCACCCGCGAGTTTAAATCTATCTTTTTTTAAGAAAAATACCGTTACAAATTTTTTTAAGTTCATAAGTGTTGATGAGATTCAAACGCTTATTAAGATTATTGAGACGCATTTGTTAATAATAGAATAAACAGTGCTTTTTTTAAGAAATTACAAATCCACCTTAATTTTGGAAAATATGAAATAAAAAGGCGGCCTAATTATCGTTTAAGCAGATTAAATATGATATTACAATTTATTATTAATTTAATTTTGAATAATGCAATAAATGAATAAGTTAGCAAAAGTATTTAAAGTAATTGAAAATTATCCTGTTAATAATTCATAAGAATACCTTTTTCCAAAATAATAATAATAATAATAATAATAATAAAAACATGAAAATTAATATGATATTTGACCTTTATTTTTTCCGCTATCTCAAACACTTTGTTTTTCTTTCACACCTATACAGGGTGATTCGCCACCAATCCACCTAACTGGTAGGGTATGTAAGGGGCGCGCTCTCACACACACACATACGAGCTATTGTACAAAGAAGGAAAAAAAAAAAAAAAAAAGAACAGAAATAACACATTTGTCGGACAGAAAACATTTTATTGAAAGGTTGTACCACAACAGGGGCTCGAAATTGCTACCAGAAGTCGTCTGATTGGCCTGACAGCGGCATTGTATGGAATTCCTTAAGTTCTGGAAGATTCCTGGCATGTCACCTATCCTCTTGGCAGCTACAGATATTCGAACGTTTTTTTCAACTGAAGCAACAGGCGTCTCGTGCACCGAACTCTTTATATGAACCTAAAAGAAGAACATGCACTTTCGAACACCTCTTGTAGTACAATCTCTGGATAAAAGGTTTTCTGTCTCATTAATGTATTAATGTTTCTGTTCTTTTTCTCTGCTTCTTTGTACCATAGCTCGCAACTACAGCATTTACGACCCTACATTCCTATGTGATTCCGAATCGTCTGTGTATCCCCTACTAGTTTGTCAGTCTGGTAGCGATCACCCTGTATATATAAATATTATTTAAATTAACTTAAATATTGCAAATCATGAATAATTTTCGCGTCGGAAAGATGTGAAAAAAGCTTACGCAGAAAGCATTGATATAAATTGTGTTTGTAAAATAAATTATTTTTTTTGTGTGTGGCTGTTGGTGGAGTTTAAAGAAATGGATGATAATTTACGTTTCAACTTTTAATTTATGGCATGTAAAAGATCCATAGAGTGTCTGTTTGGCTTGGTTGCTCTCGGCAAAATTAAATCCTAGTACAGGTTCGCATCGTCAGAGCTCAGGTGCCTCTCTCAAGGGAGGAAACTGGGCATCAAAATTACCTGCGGTGATTGGTATCCACCTCTATGGTGCCGCATTAAAAAGAGATACCAGCTTCCGGGAAATGTAGTAGGTTTGCAATGGTATATCACCAATCGGCAGCCCATTAGAAATAATATATATTTTTTAAATTTCTGTTTTTAAGAAACGTTGACGTATAACCTACTTAACCTTTGATCGAGAAATATTCTTTATTTTGATCAAAGATCATATGGAACATTGACCTTTAAGCGATTCTATATCATTGTTTCGTAGTTTTGATTATACCTTAATTAATTGCTGTTCTATTTACACGATCAGAAACCAAATTTCCTTAAGTAGGTGTTTATCAAATGCAGTTGCATCTGAATTAGTTAAAAAAAAAAATGGATAATAGATATGCATCTGCCTGTGTCCACCTTCATAAAAAAAGCTAATTTTTTAAAACCCTAATGAACGCTACTGTGGTGTAAATGCCAAAAATCTAGGTAATCTGATAGGAAATCTCATCTAGTTCATTGATTATTGAGATCAATCTGCTCGTTACACTCACTTTGTCGGCTTCGTAGTTGAACGAAATACCATTTAACTATAAGATAAATGAACGAAGTATACTAAATTTTCCAATAGTAGATTTAGAAGAAGAAAAAAACTTGAGTTATTTGAAAAATCAATTTTTTAAAAATCTATTAGAATTCTCTTCTTCTATTAGATTATTTGTTTTTTCACTACAAAAATTTAGTAATTTTTAGTAATTTTCAAGAAATTTTTAGCATTATAAATTTCTGTGGAAAATCGAATGTATGTCGAATTTTTTAACATAAATTCAAACTTTATTCTTATTTTTTAGCAGCTACGAATATTTATTCATTATGACTTTTTTTTATTAGAGTTCTATCGAAATAATATACTAAATTTCCCAAAAATAAATTTTTAAAAAAATGCTGCATTTTAAAAGGCCTTATAATTTTCGTAAGAAATTATCATTACGATTTTTTTATCAATGCAAAAAAAGAGATAGTATTTATCATTACGTTCAACAAAAAATCGAATGCATGTCGAATTTTTTTTAGTACTAATTTTCATTTTATTTTCAGCAACAACGAATCTTTATCACTTTCATTTAGTTAATAATATTAATCCAAATCGGGTGTTTTTTAATGAAAATTTAGTAATATATTTTAAAAAGTGCGCCATTTTATAAAATACTAATGTTCCTATATTAAGTGTTTATTGTTTTGTTAAATCCAGTTTTTTTATACCAAATTTAAAATTTCTTGCAATTTACAATTTTCTAAATTACTAGTTAATTTTTTATCCGAATTTCATATCTTTGGCATATTATCTCGGCCGTTTCATGTTTCAAAAGAATTTCTGATTAATTTGTTTTTAAAAAGAATATTTGGTTCGTTTTTAGAACAGTAAATATCCGCGTATCAATTTCAAACAATAGTCGCATGCATGCATACTTTAGAACTGATATTTTCCCCTCGTTTAAAACAATGATTCGAGATTTTGAGTTAATGCCTGCATATAATTTATCGTCTGCTATAACGGAATGGCTTCTCACGCAAACCAATACTTAGTGGAAAATTGTCACTTAACAACCTTTTGAAGAATCGTCAGCACAGCTATTTTCGTGAGAAGGGACTCCTAATGACATGAGAGACTTCTTCAATACGCCAAACAACGGAAATAGTCGTTTCTTTCTTTCTTTCGCGTCGTAAATGACAATATTAGAATCTTGAAGCATAATGTTTTTTTCTCTCTGATTGCCA
>BMAV01005340.1:15504-28394 GCA_019973955.1 Trichonephila inaurata madagascariensis
TTAATTTTTTTTTTTTTTTTTGCAACAAAAGGAAAATAATTATGTATATGAGAATTTTTTTAGTATGAAAAATCGTATATAATAATGTAGTTGCAAAAAAAAAAAAAAAATTAAACATTATTAAATGTTGTTAAATTTAACAACTCAGTTACATTTATTGCGAGTATAAATTAAACGTCTATATATGCAGATAAAGTTTCTTTATAAACTATGTATAAAATCAAATGGGTTTGATAAAATCCATTAGTAATATTATGCAGGGTTATTTATAACCCCCTCCCCCCAATGGTTTCGATGTACTTGAGTCAGTGCTTCTCAAACTTTCAATACCAGGTGTATGCAAATGAAATGAAACGATTGTTTTTTAAAAAAAACACAATAAATTTGCAAAAACTGTTAATATTTCTTTATTCGAAATAATATCCATTGCTAGCTACACATTTTTCCAATCTTTCGGGTAATTTGTGAATACCACGCCAAAAAAATGATCGGTCTTTTGAGTCCAGCCAGTCATCAAGTCAAGATTTGACGTTTTCGTAAGAAGTGAAGCCTTGGTCAGCCAATGCGTGTCCCAATGATGCAAATAGGTGTTAATCGGAAGGAGCCAAGTCTGGCGAATAAGCCGCATGCGCTAAAGGCTCCCAGCCGAGCGCCTTAACGATGTCTTTGGTTGGCTTAGCACGGTGGCTAGGTGCGTTGTCATCAAGGAAAATAACTTTGTGCTGCCGTTTCTTGTATTGCTCGCGTTTTTCGAGTATAGCATAATTCAAATTAAGTAATTGTTGCTTGTAGCGATCGGTATTAACGGTTTCACCGGGTTTGAGAAGCTCATAATAGATTGGTCCCTCCTGATCCTAGAAAATACACAGCATGGTCTTGCGGCCGAAGCGATTCGGCCTTGCGGTTGATTTGGACGGCTGCCCGGGGTCAACATATGATCGATTACGCTTGGGATTCTCAAAATAAATCCATTTTTCAACGCCAGTCACACAATACGATGAAGATATGACTTGCGTTTGTAGCGGGCAAGCAACATTTCGCGCACGAATTTTCGGTTTTCCAGTTGACGGTCCGTTAGCTCGTGTGGTACCCATCTACCGACCTTTATTATCTTGCCCATTGCTTTGAGACTACGGGAAACAGAGCTCTGGTCAACATTCAATTGTTCTGCAAGATGTTCTTGCGTATGGCCATCAACTTCATCGAGCAATGCTTGCAATTCAGCATCTTCAAATTTTTTTGCTGGTCTGCCGCGCTCCTCGTTCCTCACATCGAAATCACCATTTTGAAACTTTTCAAACCACCTGTAGCACTGCGCACGGCTCAGAGCATTGCCACCGTATGCTTCTACAAGCATTTGATGCGATTCGGCAGCAATTTTCTTCAGATGGTAACAACAAATTAATGTTGTCCGCAAATCGTGGTCGGAAGGCATAAAATTCGACATTTTCAACACAGTAAAAAAAAATACAATGCACGCTGAAACTCGTCCAAATGTAAACTAAACATGAGTATCAAAGGTCAAGCTATAAAAAAAATCACGTGTCACAGTTTCGTATTGTTTGCATATATGCGTGGCGAAATCTGTTACCAATCGTCTCATTTGATATGCATACACCTGGTACTTGTGACCCAATTTTTAATCATAATTTTCATCGCGCCCCCCTCCATACAATAATAGTGAATTGATTTTAAAAATAACGTACTTTGATGCTAAAGCTTCAATCTGACTTTAATTATAAACCGTACAAATTATCAAGATAGGTACTAAATTTTGTGTATAATTTGGTATATGGCAAGCCCATGGGAGTCACTAGTAATTATTAATCTTCTTAACTTAGTATTGATAAATTAATTATCAAATACATTGTGCAGTACAGATGCATTTATAAGTATATTATATCAATGTAAATGTGTATTTTACTTTTATTATGTCAGAATGTGTATTTTGTTTTGCTTCGTTTCTGTAAATTTGCAATTTCTTAAATCTTTTATTTTTCGACTTTTTGATATGCTCGCGCCCCCCCCCCCCTTGTAAAGTTGTCACGGCCACCAAAGGGGGTGCGCCCCACAGTTTGAGAAACGCTGACTTGAGAGATCTAAATACAGCAAAAAAGATCATTTGAAAGCATACAGACGTAATACAAGTTTCATTTGTGTATACTTTATAGGCTTTTCTATGTGTTAAACGGCATACATCAATGCGATAGTCCAATACTTGTCTCATTCGAGTCAACATGGTACTATTAACGTTATTGACAGCACGTGTTATCCTTTCTTGAAGTTCTGCTTCATCACGTGGTAAAGGAGGTACGAAAACTTGGCTCTTATGTAAAAGTCCAAATTTTCGGATAACAGGGATAACACGGAATTAATAACCGTGTCTTCAATAACTTTGATAGTATCATGTTGAGTAGGGAAAAGAACTGGACTATCGCATTGATGTATGCCGTTTTACCAAAGTTTCACAAACATAGAACACTTGTAAAGTATGTAAATAAAACTTGAATTTTTTCTGTGAGATTTTAAATGTTTTTTTTTTTGCTGTATTTGTCTAAGTTTTTTTTTTACAACAGTGCTTTTTGAAACCCGGAAAAGAACAATGGATAATTCTGTGATTTAAAAATTATTTATTCAGAAGATAATTTGTCTTAAATTTTGTAATTTTATTTTTTTAACTGTAACAATAGGCTTTGTGTTGTTATAAATCAAAAGAAAAATTTTTTTAACCTTAATACATTTTAAGGAAAATAGTTTTTAAACTGTCTGTAGGACGGGAAAATAGCTTTCAGAAGTAGATAAAGTTAAACTTGTTTTCAGTGTCATTAATTAAAGGTTTTCTTTCGCAGATATTTGTAAGTTTTTATTTTTCAAGAAATGTTTCTGATTTTTACTGTATTAAGAGTAGGTCCTTTTTATACATTGTTCTTTTATAATCGAATGAAAATCTTGCTTTGATTTAAATTTAAATACATCGCATATATTTCTCGAAAGAATACAACCATGAGGTTCCATTTCAGATAATCAACTCTTGAATAAATACTGTATAATTATGTTTCATTCATTAGAAAAAATTTTAAACATAGAAATTCAGCAATTATTTATCATGAAAATTGTCTGTGTGCTATAGATCTTAGTACAAAAGTCAGAAACCCCATTAATTTTTTCTTACCCATCAATTAATATTCTGTAAACAAAAAAGTTCGTTGGATATACCATAAGAGGATTATCGAAAGTGTTTCTGAAAAATACCAACGCATCTCCGTTTCGCATTCTTGTTCATTAAAAGAAACAGAGCACGGCATTTCCACCAAACAGTAGGATATCCTGTGAATTAATTTCTTCATGGCGTCCAATAAATTGACTTTATGAGAATGGCAACAGCAATAATCCAGTCATCATCCTTCGACGTTCGTTCATCACCATTCACTGTGACAGCACAGCTTGTGGGCACACGTGGTCGAACAGAAGAAAAGAGAGAGAGAAAAAAAAACATTCCATATAAAAAATATAGTAAGTTGATAACTGTAACTTTAGGCGTGTTCAGGTTACAAGTAGGAAAAAAATTCTCTTTTCGAACTTTCGTTCTCTTCTTCGCCGAAGCATGTCATTTACTCGTCATAACCGAGGATCTAAAGGAGAATTAGGAGGCCCGACTTGGGTCACATTCAAGTTCAAGGACAATTCTGGGAAACGCGTTTTGAAATAGATTTTGGACACTTCGAGATATTTTCATCTATACGAGTAACTGGACTTGGAAACTACATTGATTATGATTGTTGACTCGTATGTAATGCATAATGAAGATTGATTTTATTCCATGTTTTCATCATGACGTCATTTGACTGATTTGATCAAACCAAAATGACGTCGAATCGTCAGAGAATGGTGTAGTTTTTTTTTAAAAAAAAAATTTCACGATAAGTGTTTTTATATGATTTTATGTCGTAGTTATCCATTTGAAAAAGGAATAACAAGGGAAAGTAGACATTTAGATTTTTTTTATATAAACACAGTCGAACAAGACGGTGATACATACAATAAAAATTTCTTACGTCTTCAAAATTAAAGAAAATCTGTTGTTGCTAAATCGACAGTGTCAAATCGAGGCCCACGGAATTCATCGTGACTAGTTTTTACGCTTGTCGTTAGCTGCAACTTTAAGCACCATGCAGGTAGGACTGTACGATTTGGCGTGGTCCCCCCCCCACACACTCCGCCAATTTGGGAAGAACACCCTGGGGTGGTGGTCAGGGACCTCCCATCTCTCTTCTCCTTCCACCAACCTCACGAGAGAACTTGCAGTTCGACAAATATTTGGAGCAGGTGTGGGCATTCAAATTACCTTGCGGGCCACTTCGGAAAAACATTATAATCCCGTGGGTCGCATATAAAAATACATTAGAATTGGACCCGTTACAAACATTTATTGGAGTGAAAATGTACAACGGAATGAATTATTATTGTTTTTCGTGCATACGAATTTAGATAATTTAATAATAATAATGCAATGATCAAATAATGTATAGTTTATTTAATTAGTGAGATATTTGTTTCTGAATTCTTTCACTTAGTTTTTGCAAGGCGATCTCAATGCATGGATATGCGCTATTGATTTTGATTTTAAAGTATATTTCTGCTACTGATTGTAAAATACACTACTGGCCATTAAAAGTCTTGCACCAATAAGAAATGCAGGTAAGTGCGTGATACTTATTGGACAAATTTATTTTACTGGAAATAACAAGTGACTAAATTTTCAAGAAATTTGGGTGCATAGATCTTGAGAAGTCAGTATCCAGAACAACCACCTCTGGCAGTAATAACAGCTGTTATACGCCCGGGCATTGGGTCAAACAGAGATTGGATGGCATGTACTGGTACAGATGCCCATGCAGCTTCAACACGACACCACAGCTCATCAACCGCAGTGACTGGCGTATGGTGACGAGCCAGTCGCTCGGCAACCACGGAACACACGTTTTCTATTGACGAAAGATCTGATAGGCCAGGGCAACAGCCGAACATTTTCCGTGTCAAGGAAGGTCCGTATAATACCAGCTACAGGCATTCGTACATTATTCTGCTTAAAAGTACGGTTTTGCAGGGCTCGAATAAAAGGTAGAGCCACGGATCGTAACACACCAGAAATGTAACGTGCATTGTTCAAAGTGTGATCAATGCAAACAAGAGGTTATCGAGACGTGTATCCAATAGCATCCCATACCATCACGCCAGGTGATGGGTCAGTATGATGATGACGAATGCACGCTGCCAATTTGCATTCACCACTTTGCCTCCAACCACGGATGCGAACATCTTGATGCTGTTAACAGAACCTGGATTCATCTGAATCAATGAAGTCTCGTCATTCGCGCACCCAAGTTCGTCGTTGATCACATTATTGAAGACGCTTCTGTCTGTGATGCAGCCATGATCTCCGAGCTAAGAGTCCATGCTGCTGCAAACATAGTCGAACTATTCGTGCAAACACTTGTTGTCTTGTAAACAACCCCAATTCTTGACTCAGGGCTCGTGACGTGGCTGCACGATCCATTAAGGCCATGCGGATAATATGCCTGTCTCTTTGGTTTCTAGTTATAGGAGACCGTTGAAATCCTACACGGCGTTCCATATTACCGTTCTGAACCCATCGATTCCATATTCTACTAACAGTCATTGGATCTCAACCGACGCGAGCCGCAATAATGCGATATGATAAACCGCAACCCCGGTACGCAACGATTCGACCTTTATAAAAGTCAGAAATGAGCTGGTATACATTTCTGCTTCTTACACGAGGTATCGCAGCAACTTTTCACCAAGCAACAACGTTCAAATGCAATTTGTATTTGAGAAACAGGCCGAATAATTTCTTCATTTAAATACACTGTTGGTGTCGCTACCGGTGTCTGAATGTGCAGAAAAGCTAATCATTTGCATATCATAGTACCTTCTTCTTGTTTAAATTTCACGTCTGTAGCATGTCGCCGCCTTGGTGTAGCAAGATTAATGGTCAGTAGTGTATCTCTAGCGATCTCGGTAGCTCAGTGGTCATGGTAGAGGGGCTGATACACGTTAAATCTTGTCGTCGTTCAATGTATTCACGAAGGCGTAATGTTGAAGTTGAGGGGGGATGTCTTCGTCACACGACCTTGGATCAAAATTACGAGGTCCGTCGCCAATAGATTATGCGTTACTTCAGAGTGTGACGCTAATAAACGTTCACTCACTCGAGATATATATTAAAAAAAAAATTAATTTTTTTTACATCTTGCATCTTGCTATTTTCTGTTATATCGTTTCCTAGAATAATAAAATGGTAGCATTATTTAAAGGAAATATATCAGAGGTATTCAACCTTTTTTCCCGTCGGGCCGCATACACATGCCAGGTATTTTACACGGGCCGCATACACATAACATGCATTTCACCCGGGCCGCAACATGCGGATAATGGAAAAAACACACAATAAGACCAAAGCAAAATTGATCAAAATATTAAAACTCATTTTTTGGGTTTTATTTTAATACTATATTAACAATTTTCTATCAAACACTCACGAAAAAATATTTATTTTTATGCATTTTTTACTGAGTTATATATATATATATATGGGATAATTTTAATTTCCTTTCATCCATGACCAAGCTTCTTGCTTACATTCTACTATTTTATTGCTTAATTTTTAAAAAAATTCATTTCTGTACTTGCTTGATTGATAGAATTTCCTGCTAAATTTTTAGTACGTTGTTCTTCAATAATTGAATTTCTTAGTGCAATGGGTCATGGCCGGGTCACTCAGTAAAGGCCGGTGGGCCGCAGGTTGAGTATCACTGATATATATCTTTATACTGTACTTTCATTTTTTCCTCCTTTTGAAATGTTTATTATGTAAAAGAGGAGTCCCATAGAATGCATTTAGAATTCATTAATTGGTCAGACTATTTTAGGTTGTTTATATACAATCCAATTTATATAAATTATAAAAGTACTTTGTATGCTTATAATTTGTAAAAGTACATTAGATGTAAAAAATCAAATCACATTATCAGTTTTTATATTTCTAAACTTAATTATTATAGATACCCTATAAAAGTGATCAAATCTTTGTGTTGACTATCCCACAACATGACATGCCCTTAGATATCTTTTATTTACAACTCTTATGGAGAAACGATACAGAGAAAGATAGAATCTTTCTCCGCCCCATAAAATGTCCTCGAAATTGCATTTCTAATGCTACAACCCCTAATCAGAGCAGACGCACAAGAAAAGAAACGCTGTTTTTTTTTTTTTGTTGTTGCTTTTGCTGCCGATAGAGTAGCCATTCTGGGACATATCATCACTGGACCATAACTGCGAACTTTGATGTACCCCCGAAATGGTTAATCCTCTATAGCGATATGAGAGAAAGATCTGTGTGTGCCTTTTTTTTTCTTCTTTTTTCTCTCTTTTAAGCGTGACCTTTTTAAGTCTGTTTCTTTCCACTGACCATGGCTTTCGCTTTTGTGTAACTAAGTGCTACTGGAAATAGGATCAACTCTCTTTCTTTCAAATAATGCGATTTAAGGATTAAATTGGGAAAATTCGATCAGATATTGTTTGCAGATATGGAACGTTTCAACAATCTTCTTCGTCAGTTGTAATCTGAAGTGTTCCATTTTTAAATCCCTTCAGAAAGGAGAAATCAAAATATATAATATTTTTGAAAATTGCTTAACTATGCGCTACTTAAATGGCATTTTATAAACTGTAAGCTGATAGCGATATAAAAGTCATTCAAAAGATTTGATGTATGTTTTAATACTGTTTTACAATATCAAAGTAAATAAGTACAAGCATACCAAATGTATTAAAGCAGGAGTAGCCAACCCAAATGACCTTGCGGGTCACTTCGGAAAAGCATAATCTCGTGGGCCACACATAAAAATATGTACATTTATATCAGATTTGGAAACCAAAAACATTTATTGGAATGAAAATTTAAAACAGAATGAATTATTATTATTGTTTTCATTATTTTTCATGTATACAGACATAGATAATATAATAATGTTTATATAATATAATAATGCAATGATCAAATAATGTTTAAAATTTTACAGTTGCCATTTTCTTGAAAATTACGGTGTTCCTTTTGAATTGATCTTTCGTTGCTCATTGGTGAAATTTGATTGTGCTGTCATTCACAAACGATTAGGTATACATCTTAACCATCCTGAATATTTTTTTAAACTTTAAAAAACATCTCTGACTATCTCTTGCCTTTTGGGCACTCCAAACAGAAAAGGAGGAGAAATGAAAGTCGCACACACAGAGAATCATGTACCATCCATAGTAAAGGATATGCATAATGCAATTCAAAATTTATTAAAGTAATTTACTATAGTAAAATCAAATGTAACTGTTTGATAAAATATAAATCTATTTTAATCTGAAGGACATTTCTATTATAAAAAACGATTTATTTTAAAACAAGAACAAGTAACTGGCAAATACATTGTAGATTTATATATATATATATATAAATTTCCCCTCAAATAAATCTCAAAATGAAAAAACTTTAAAAATCTGATATTTAAAATTTTTTTTAAAAAGAGTCGGTGAGGGGCAACTTACGTACTGGCAAGATCTATTCGAATATTTTCAAATAGAAAACTGCTCCGGTAGTAATATATTTTTTGCAAACTCTCCCCAGTGGAAGTGTGAGGGTGTTCTAAAAAAATAGACATTTTAATAAAATAAATACTTTTAATATGACTATCAAATCACTTTTTCTCGTTGCCCATCCAGTACAGTGGTTAGGGACGCTGACTGCTGTGCCGTTGGGCCTGGGTTCGAATCCCGGAGAAGACAGGGATGTTTGTAAATGTATAGTGCCTTCGCGGCATGGGGTTACTCTAAATAGCCGTCGAGCTGCAAGTTCTTTCGTGAGGTTGGTAGAAGGGGAAGAGAGGTGGGAGGCTGCTGACCACTCCCAGGGTGTTCTTACTTAAAATTGGGGTGAAGCCAAGCTAAATCGTTCTGTCACCAGTATGGTGCTCTAAGCTAAGGCTAATGACAGGTGTCACTTAGCCCTTTACCATGATGAGTTTCTTGGACCTTGATCTGGCCTTTGCCATTCAGGTGGCATTTGTAGCAACAGCATAACAATCACTATCTAAATTCGACGTAAGCTAGGGGGAGCCACCTGGTTAGTTACTAATTTAAATATCTATGACAGTAAATTCAATACTTATCGTGAATAGTGAATCCTTGGCAATAATAAGCGTTCTAAAATGACTCGTCGAATCCTTCCTCTTGAACGTCGAAAATTTCAGCTGTTACTTCTCTAACTCCATATTGCATTCACCAACCTCTCTTTAACTTCTCTCTTCACTTGACTTTAAATAGCAACTCTTATTAACATAAATCGCGGTTCCTTTACAAAAAACGGTTTTATAATCTTGCAATATTTAAAAGGAATTTTCCCTAGAGGATTAGAAAGAATCGCGAATAGAACTGTTACAGTTTGATTAATTATAATATATAGGTACATGTAATTATTATATACATTAAAAAAATCTGTGGAAAATATTACAAAAAGTATTTTTTACAACAATAAGATATATACAGTCGGACCTCTATTTAACGAAGTCGCTAAATCCCGAAACAAAGTTCGTTATATAGAAAATTCGTTAAATGGATATTCACCTTTTAAAATACTTTAAAAACCCCATAAAACAAATTTTATATTCATAAACACTGTACATTATTTAAAAATAATAATTATTTACAAGTTTTTGAAAATTAATATCTATTCATTTTATATCTCACCACTCAAAAAGAAATCCGCAAGGAAAACGAGGTAAAAAAAGACATTGTCCTCTGTATTTTGAACTTTAAAAAATAATTTTATATTATAACTAATGAATTTTTTAACGACATTTTTTCTAATGTTAAACCTACGAGTAATTTTAAACGTACATAATTTTATACCCAGTAATTTTAAGTATATACTACCACATGCGCCCTTAAATTTAATTTTTGATGAAATCTGTTAGTTTTTTTTCCCCTTTAATTTTTTGTTTGAAAAATTATAGCTATTTCATTGCTGTAGGTACGTTAGGCACCTGGTAAAACCAGTTCAAGGTCACTGATCACCATAAAATGTGCTAAAAGAAAGAATAATTTGAAAAGCGTCATGAAATATTTTAAAAGTAAGGAGAAAAAAAATCTAATTACAAGAGGAAAAGTTCGTTGAATTGTAAATGCACTTCGCTATTTGGAGGTTATTTTATAAAGAAAATAGTAAAATGTTTCTGGTTCAAGGGAAAAGCTCGTAAAATAAAGAAATTCGCAAAATAGAGGTTCGACTGTATATATATAATTTGAAAATGTTTTTAATACATTTTTAAATCTCAAATCAAATCTTTATGATAACATTCCGAAAAGCAAATTTTGTAGAACATAAAAAAATATATTTTGTAATGTTTTTTCATGTGTGTGTGTGTGTGTATGTTCGAATTTACTTTTCTGATGCTTTGAATACGTTTGACAACCCACTGCGATTATATTTTTTTTGTAAGATTAATATATTGTCGGCGTCAGCTTCAAAAATATGCCCCGGAATGACGTCAAACCGACGTTTGAAGTGTATTTAAAAGGTTGCATCTTGTAGTTTTCTGTACTCTTCACATGGTGGTGAACTTCGCGTGCATGCATATTTCAATATTCGTGGTAGACATTTTGAACATCTTCCTATGCAAACACTAGCAAATACCGATTTTCTCACGTTTCCAATTAAGTTTATTTTTTTCGTACACTCGATATGACGTCATATTTTCTCTCTGATTTTTCTCGAAAACTATTATTAGTACAGGCAAAGTTCTTTAGGTTTTTATTGTATTCCTAGCTGTAAAAGTTTTGGCAGGGGTCTTCTTGAGGCACCTTGTGTTTTTTCTATGTACGAAATATGATACACAGGAAAAAATGGATTGATTCAAGTAGACATGAAAAGTATATTAAAAGTTCTCTTTAAAAGATTAAAGATTTAAGATTGAAATATGCTATCAAGCATCTTTTTTTGCAAGGAAGTGTTTTGGAGTTTTATTCTTTATTAAGATGGCGAAAAAAGCCCTTGATGTAATAATAAAATTTGTATGTTTTTTTCCCTGCTTTTTAAATGTTTGTCTAAAAGAGCTCTAAAATAGCATAATGTGTGTAGTAAATACTAAGTTGATATCGGAGCGCTACGCGCCAAGTCGTTGTTTATGCTCGCCAAGATGGGCGATAACATTACAATACCTTGATATTTTTATCGTGTGGTAATGTGGTTAACATGGGTATGGCGAATATTATAGTTAATTTTTATTGTACCCCCTTCCCCCCCCACCGGTGTACAGTGGCGTACACAGGAATTTTTCAAGGAGAGGGGGGGGGCAGAGTCAGAAGTCGTCCATTCTCGTATAGTATTCCAATTCACCGCCCAACATACTCTTTTAATTTTGTCGATTTTCAGGAAAAAAAAACAGTACCAAATAAATTATTGAATAAATAATTAACAATAAAATTAATAAACTTATTAGTAACAAATATTTAGTTAAATTTTACGTACTCTATACATTGGATTATAATCAATCAAAAAAATCAAGGGCTTGGGGGGAGGGTCTGGACTCCGGACCCTTCCCCCCTCCTTGTGTGTGCCACTACTGATGTAACCCTATTAATTTCAGACGATTTTAATTCGATTTCTTTAAAAATTTAACAATTTTCATTGCATTCATTCTTCAAGCTACTTCTTAAATCTTCTATTGTATTTTGTGCTATTTTCGAATATGGATATTTCTTATATCATCAGTGAGTGCCAGGATATATTTTTTAAAAGAATATGAGGGTTGTGCTTTTTTAATTATTACAGACCAAAAGCAGTTCCCAATTTCCACTTTCGGTATATTTTGTTTTCTAAAAGTAATGACTTTTTTTTTTTTGTCTTTCTTTACTAAGATTTGGGACAAATGTGGAAGTGACACTAAAATCAATAATTATTATTTCCCCTGATAGTAATTTTTTTTTCGGTTTGAAATTTTAGTTTTTTAAATTCATTTTTTGTAAATTCATTTTTTAAAACAATGCATTTTTAATACTTAACTTATTTTTAATTCTTTTTCTCCAGTATTTCTAAATTTCTCATATTCTATACATTTTTTTTTAAAATCCTGATATTCGTCTCTTTCTAGACTGTTTCACAAAAAAGTAAGTACATTTTTAATTCAAACTCAAACTCAGTGGCGCAACAGCCCATGAGGGCCAGGGCCTACTGTGCCCATCCCAGTATACGTGACCAGTGAGCGCTGAGAGGCATGCGTAGATGTCCCGATCAGGTGTTCAGTCTGAAGCGAGACCTCCCAGTGTTTAAGACCCCAATCAAGCGTGGTACTCATTTATCGACTCATTGCAGTAGGGGTGAAAGGTTGAGTCGACCTTGGCCAGCCCAGGAAATTTTTAATTATTTCATTTAAATTCTAGACCAGGGGTGGGCAGACTTTTCCAAGGTACGGGCTACTTCTAATTTTTTCAAGGTGTTGCGGTCTACCCAGTGTTAGTAGTGCACACAAGGGAGGGGGAGGGGCCACGGGCCCGGACCCTCCTTTACAGCCCTAGATTTTTTTCCCCTATTCATTATAATCCCATGCATATAATACGTATGATGTAATTAAGTATTTGTTATTAATAATTTTTTTATTAATTAATGTTAATTATTTATTCAGTAATTTATTTTGGGTTAAGGAAAAGGTTATTATTATAACTTAATAATAAATACTGAATATGTACTTACCAACAGAACTAATATAAGAAAAACACCACTTGTAAAATCGCGTTTAAAGCAAAAAAAAAAAAAAAAAAAA
>BMAV01005340.1:44423-62395 GCA_019973955.1 Trichonephila inaurata madagascariensis
AGACCAAAGTAACAATGGATAAAGCAAAATTGATAAATATTAAAACTTATTTTTGGCTCTTTTATTTTAATACAAAATTAATCTTTCTATATAATACACAGAAAAAAATATGTACTTTAATGTATTTCTTACTGAATTATGGGGTAGTTTTTCGATTCCCTTTCATCCATGACCAAGCCTCTTGCTTACATTCTACCTTCAAACAAGCCGTTTGATAAAAAAAATTGGTAGATTTTCGTTGCTTGATTGACAGAATTTCCCACTAAATTTTTAGTGCATTGTTTTTGAATAATTGAATTTCTTAGTGCATGACTGAGCCACTCAGAAAAGACCACCGGGCCACATGCGGCCCGCAGGTTGAGTACCACTGGTTTAGGCCCTCATACATTTGGCGAAGACAGCCTTAAGCGTAAGAAACATCACGTCTAATACAGAATTGATGCACACCTAAATGTAGAGACCAAAATTAAAAGAATAAGAATAAGAAGTAAGAATAGAATGCGAAACAATGACAATGCATTTAATGTTTAAAAGTTTAAGCAATGTTTTAGTTAGTAAATGTACACATCTGCAACGATGGCAGTTGCCTTAAGACTCTTCGTTTAACATTAAAGAAAAGGACCTAACTTTAGAATGTTTTACAGTTTTAAAAGAACTGAAATAATTGTATTATATTCTGACTTCCTATCCTATAGATATAGCAGCATATTTTATCTCACATTCTTCCGAGTTTATCTGTTTTTTTTCCCCTGGTTTAAAACATGTTTCGCATTTCTTTTTATCCTATACCATAATGTTATTTGAACTATCTTTTTACATGTTAAAATGAAGAATCAAATATTTATGGAATATTTTTCAATTTTTTTTTAAAAATGAAATATTATGAACAGAGCTTTGAATTATAATATTGCAAATTTTCATGGAAATTGAGACGTTTTCTCTGTCTAAAAATGTGCTTCGCGTTTGGTGCAGTGCTGTTGTATATTTTGCGAAGATGTCAACACTGCACTGTGAAATACATTCTTGGCAATTAGTTACGACTAAAGTTACTTTCTTAATTCAGATATTTGTAAGATAAAAAATAAGATATGTATGATTAAATTTTTTCAAAAATCAATTAACAAGTTGATTTTTTTTTTTCACTGAATTTCAAAAGCTCCGTATAATTGCAAAAATTGAGGTACTCCTATTAAGTTACCCTGTTCTATACCGACGTTAGAACAGTGTAAAAATTTGAAAAAGAAAGAGGTTTCACAATTTTGATATCATTTTCGCTACTTTAACAAAACTCCCAACGGTGAGCTCCGTCACCGATTACTCAATATGTATTCTAATGAGAGAATTCGATTTTTAAAAAGAACAAATTTAACTGGTTTTATCAATTCCGATAGAAAGAAAATAATGTATAAATTATTATGATTTTCTACTATTACGTCAATTCAAATTTATCAGATTTCGATGACCTCTCTCAATATTCACTTTGAAGAACTAATTACGTATTCTTCATGTAATCCAATGGAATATTATTCTTCTATTTCGAAACCTGTAAAATCTATTCTAGCGGTGTGATGTAACAGGGCGTGAGGTGGTTCAACTTGCTTTTCTCTGCGTTGAAAAAGTCTAGAAATACGCGAAGGTGAACAACAATCAAATCGTGTTTTGTTCGTGAATCACTTTCCGCATTGAATTCTCTAAAGCGTGGATTTTTCCTCCTACGATTGAAAATGAGCGGAAACTACAGATTCCTTTTCTTCATAAATTATGTGAACAGCAGAAGTTATTCAACTGTGGTATAAGACTTGCTTACGAGTACTGTAGAACGAACGAATGTAATTTTATCAGATTTACAAACATAAAATGACGCATGAATAATAGATTTTGATTCTTGTGAAAATTGTAAAAACAGAAGGCACACGGCCTGGTTCTTATTTAAACCTTTTGATGTTCAATACTCGAAAACGCGATATAATTTCAATAATTTAATTAATGTGAAATCAGGGAATAAACAACTCAGTGTGCGTTCTATAACAAAAGCGCGAGTGAAATTGTTCCACACAAAAACTGATTACACAAATCGTTTGCGCCATGAAATTTTATTATATTCCAAAAAGTAAAGTTATTGTAGTTATTCTACTATTCATTGGTTGTAGTTTTTTTGACGTCTGATTGTGAGTTTTGACATATAATAATCTACTTGCATAAAAATATTTTAAAATATATTTTTAAGCAATCAAACTTTGAAAGAAAAACTCTTAATTTTGTGTAATATTTGTTGTACTCGTTCCATACTTTTGATTATTGTGTTCTTCATACATATTTGCAGCGTAATCACGAGCAAAATTTTAATTACTGTTTAAGTGCAGTTTATTTTTAATAAAGAGCTTAACAAACGGGCTTAATTATTTTTTTAAATATATGTAAAATGTGTTAAATAACTCGTATTTTCCTCATGATCTCATATAGTCTAGAAACTTGGATATTATAGCTCGGATAAAAGATTTTGATATTAATAAGGACATTAAAAATGTAAGATTGTTTAACTATTATATAGTAACCAATAAATTTATTGAAAATTATTTTTCCATTTTATTTAGAGTTTGCAGTTTGATGCAGTCCAATTTCGTGTTGGAATTAATAATTTACTTATACTTGTCTCAGATATAGTATAAGTTTTTATATTATCATACCAATATAAATAAATTAAAAAAGGAATTTAATATATTTTAACTCTTAGATATTACACAAAAATGTCACTATTTTTAATTAACCTTCTAAATGCTATTAAAATCTAATAGCCAGTGATGAAATTAATATTGGTAATTCATATTAATATTAGAAACAAAAAAATATTTTTCCATAATAATTGCATGTTAATATTACTTAAGTCTTAATAAGTGGTATTAGAAAAAGTTATTTTCGTTAATTTCGAAAATTTACTAATTTGTTTTCCAAATTTTCTGTAGCCACGTTAGTAGTTTGTTTTATAAAAAATTTAAATAATTTAAGCATCTATAACATTTGATTACTATTTCGACTCACTATAGTATGGTATAATGTTTATTAAGCTAAAACAGAAGGCTGTGTTTAAATTGTAATTGAGCCATATCAGTTAATACAGATACTCTCCCTGCTTACGAATGGGTTTTATTCCAGAAAGACATATTCATAATTCCTTAGCCAACAATAATTTGTATTAAGAACTAACGAGCTAATCAATTTTTTAAACTGAAAGGTTTATTTAAACGAATTATATTTTACTCAAAATATTTTTTATTTTCAGCTGTTAAAATTTTCATATAGCAATTGAATTTAATTGCAATTTTTTCGCACAAATTTTTAAATTTTTGTTTCGTGTTTTGCTTTTGTACCTCCAAGTATTCGTATGTGGAGGATTAGTAAGAGGAGAGCACCACAGTATTTATTATACATGATACAAAAAAGGAAGGAAAATCTTGTAAAAAAATTGTGAGTATTTTTAGTTGGTAAACACTAATGGAAAAATCGAGTGCATATTTTCTAAGAAAATGGATTTATCTCAAGATAATTCTCCCGAAATCTGTTTCAACAATTATTCGTTCCACTCTGTGGACTTTCTATTGTTAATGACTTATTTTTCGGGTCAAGGCTAATAGTTTTAAATTAATCCTCTTACCTATAATAGGTTCACCCTCAAAAATCGCCGCATTATCTCTTAGATTGCAGTTGGGCTCAAAAGATATAGAAACTGTAAATAACCCAAACTTGGGCCCTGAAAAATTAAGCATTTAATTGGTACTCAGCACTGAAAAACGTGATTTCTTTTTGTACTGAAAGTTACGTAAGAACATAAGAAGAAACTTGTGATGTTGACCTTTTAGTGTGATGCAGAATGAAGCTGGAAATTTTGGATGAAATTTGGTTAATCAGTTATTTTGTTAAAAAGACTAAAATTTTAAGGTGATTATTTAAATTTGTACTTTATTTTTAGCTTTGAATCATCATGAAATTTTGTACCAAATGTACTTAATTCAGTGCTTCTCAAACTTTCAATACTTGCGTCCTAATATTCAGTCATAATTTTCATCGCGCTTCTCCCCCCCCCCCCTCCCATACAATAACAATGTATTGAATGCAATAAAAATGTACTTAGATGCTAAAGCTACAATACGACTTTGAACCTATTAAGTGCCAACGGCGTATAAAAACGTCTCGCTCAGCCAAAGCGTTAATTGCCCTGGACATATACTTACATCTTTCCGAAGACCGATCTTTTCTGTGCAATGCTATTCATAAAATTATTCCGAAGGCTTTGGAGTTTGCAACATATTTACTTATTTCAGAGGATTTGCTTATTTATGCCTTTTCCAATACACCAAATACGATTGCCTGCGTGTTAAAAAACTGGGGCATTAGGGAGCGCATCGTGTAATTTTTAATCGGCATTAAAGGAATTAATTATAAACCGTACAAATTATGAAGATAAGTGTTCTCATTTTTGTATATAATTTGGTATATGACAAGCCTATGGGGTCACTGGTAATTATTAAACATCTTAACTTAGTATTCTTATAACATAGCTCTTAAATTAATTATAAAATACATTACGTAGTACTGATATATTTATAAGTGTATTATATCAGTGTAAAAGTGTATTTTATTTTTTATTATGTCAGAATACATTTTATTTGTTTATTTTGAGTAAATTAATTTTTTTAAATATACTTTTGGTTTCGACTTTTCAATATGCTGGCGTCCCCCTCGTAGGGTTATCACGCCCCTCTAGGGGGCGTCCCACAGTTTGAAAAACGCTGTCTTAATTGATTAATGGGCTTAGAAAATTTCCCTTATCGCAAACTCTCTCTAAAAGCAAATGGGTTTAAAAGTAATTTAAGATAATTATACAGAAATTATAATTAGATCAATAATAATATAGAAATTATATAATTTCTATCTATTATTTATGGTATTCTGAAAATATTAATGATTAAAAAGTTGGCATATCTTTTTCCTTGGGAAAAAAATGTTTAAATATCCTAAGTATGCCAGCAGTAGAGAACATAAGATAACAAGCATTAGATTATAAGCACAAAGCTTATTTGAAATTTAATTAAAATTTATTTATTTTTTGTTACTACAAACAGGCCTCCTTCATCTTTTGTTTGTTTGCATATTAATTCATGTGGCGCCATAGTCACAGGATAACTACAATCACGTGTATCCAGCCAATCAATTCAAGCGCTTCGCTATTGCCAACTTTTGCTTTTTACAGAAACTTTCCTTAAAAAGTTAGGTAAAAATTTTTCCTTGTATTAATCGACAAAAATAATGCACCTAGGTAAGCAAAATGTACTTGATTAAAAGGAACTCTCGTAATGTAAGAAATGTTTTAAGTTAGAAAAAATTTTGCTGACTCTTATACTGTAACATCTTTACCAAATTATCAAAAATCTGAAATTGTATATTTATTCAACCCTAAGTAAAAATCTAATGTCAGTTTTGAATGTCACGTGATTGCATTTATCATGTGACCTTCATGAATTTAGCCCATTGGTGCAGTTTATGTAATAGGTACAGAATAAATAATTCTGAAAAATAATTAAAAAACGATAATTGTACAAGTATATTATACTATTTAAAAAAACAACACAAAACTGCTTTTAAAAAGTGGAATTGGATAAAAATATTCTAGTTTTCAGAATATGAACTGTCCATTTAAAGGTCACCCGGTTTGCAAAAGGGCAGCTTCATTAAAAATAATATGGTTTTAAGGTATCCGACTACTTGCGACAACTTTTTTTTGAAAACATGGAGATATGGGGATTTTTTTGTAATTTTATATTTATTTAGTATGTTTTTAGAAAAAAATTCTAAAATTGAAAAAAGAATAAAAAAATTATTATTATTAAATTGGGAAAAAACTAGTAAAAATGTATAAAAAATTACATAAACAGGGCCCACTCTCTACAAAGATTTTATGAACAAATTCTCAATTTTTCAATTTTGATGTGTTACTTTGTTATTCATGTTTGAAGTGACCTTCAGGATTAAGAGAGATATTTTAATTTTTACAAAAACTAGAGCACTTCATCATAGCTATTATATGAAATTCCTTTTAAAAAACAGTGATTATATTCACATAAAGAACTGTAAATTTTGAAATAAAATAGTAATTGATAAATCTGAAGGTCAAAACACTTATACGGTTATGCAGAACATAAGCAAAAAATTTCAGCCAATTATTTTGAAAACTTTTTGGGCAATCGCCGTTCCCGTTTGAGTTTTTCGAAAAAAACACATTTCGAGTAAAACGCGTTTTAAAGTTTGACATCTTGTGTAAAGTGATGGCATCTGCTTTTACTAAAACGCTTGTAGTTTTTGTTCTTGTGGAGGGAAAATAAAACACTTGGTATTGTTATTAAGCTAATAAGATGGCTTATAAAATAAAATCATAAAAAAATTGGTCAATTTTTGAAAAAATCATGATTTGGGGGTAGTTTGATACCTTAAGGATTTCAATTTAACTGCCGTCCAAACTGTGAACCTAGCATTCTCATCTAATCAAACATCGCCAATAGAATAATTTAAAGTTGCTGCTTGTTATTCGGTTTTGAAATTCTCACATAACATAATATGAAAGAATGAAATGTGGACCAAAATAACTTCTCAGTTTTTTAGCCTACTCTTATTATTTATGCAATTGAAGCATTACAAATGCATTAGAATAATTAAAAAAACCTACAAATCAATTTTGAAAACTTAAAACTTAATGAGCACATTGAAATTTATACACAAGTGTTCATCTGAAAAGAGATCGCACAAAACTATCTTTAAAAGAATATCTGCTAAAATATTCCGCAGGGAAATTAAAAATCGAATAAATAGTGCTTTTGAAAATATTCCAAAAATATATCCTGTGGGGAAACAAATAATAAAAATTCAAATTCCAGCCGTTAATTAAAACTATTTGAATTATTTGAAGAAAACATATTCTCAAAATTAATACAAGAGTGAGAGGATTAAATTCCGTTCCATCCTCAACCTGCTGATGGCTGTGTGATTTTGCTCATTTTTGTAACGAGTGCCCTAGAGGTTCCTAATTGCCTCTATTAAAGGTACATGCATTTCATAATTCCGTGGGGAGCTCTTTTTAACACAAAAATGGAATAAATTTAGAAGAGTATTTAAATTACCTTCCACCCCTCTTTTGTCCAAGAATATATCCAATATCCCAGCTAGACTATTTTTTCTAAGTCTGCGAATTGAATGTGCTATCAAAAAATCATTGGACTTCCATTAGTTTGTGGAATGTGTTTTGAAATTTATTTGCATTTTTAACATTAAGAATTATTGCCTGAAAAGAGCAATAAAGTGAGAGGAATGATTCCAAATAGACTTTTATGGCATTCGCAATTAATGAATCTCTTTCGTGTAGCATATATAGATAAAATAACATTTTTCGAACAAACTTTTGTGAATTTCTGTGCAAAATAAATTAGTTTCATCACGAAGTAGTTTTAAATAACTGCAATGTAGAAATAGGTATATATATGTGTCCGTGCGCGTGTATGTAAGTATGCATATATACTATATATTAGGTCTACCGGATCGATCTGGCCATTTTTAGAATTAAACAGAAGTTATAAATTTTTCATACCTTGAATAAAATTTATTGAATAACATAATTGTGCAATAATTAATTATGATTTTTTGCCTACGTGATGGCAATTTGTGGCCCTTTTTCGTTTCTAGATGCGAAAAATTGAGCTAATTCTTAACTGATATTTTCGTTTTTGAATTTTTTTGTCTCGCAAAAAAATTTGCACGGACTGAAAAAACCGGATAAATTGGAAATAATCGAAAGGTGCTAGGTCCGGGGAGTAGGGTGGATATGACAAAATTTCCCAGCCTAATTCTATGAGTTTCTGACGAATCCCCAAAGCAGCATGTGGCTTGTGATTATCACGAAACAGTGTATGATGTCCTTCCTAAAAAAACATCACCCTATTATTTTCTTGAAGTGCTATTTTTGAAATATCCGATTGCTGACAGTACTGCTCAAAATTCAGCTTTTCGCACGGCTTCAACAGTTCAAAATATATTTAACCTCGAATGTCCCATCCTTTGCACATCTTCTCTTACTTAAGCTCAACTTCGGTTTAGAGATGGAAGGGGGTGGTTTTGTGGTATGCCTCTTTCCTTATGATGATTTCATAAGTAATCTACTTTTCATACTCAGCCGGCTTCGGTGGCTTAGAGGTAGCGTGCCCACTTCTTAAGCCCAAGGTTGCGGGTTCTACCCCGGCAGGAGTTAATAGATTTTCTGGATACGAAAGTCGTAGGCACACATGTCATATGATTATGTGGCATGTAAAAGATCCCTTAAATATCAATTTGGCTCTGGTATCGTGGCAATATTTGGCAACCGATGAGAATTTGAGTTGAATAAAATTCTAACGTCGCAATTTGGTAGCAAAAGCCGCCACTAGATGGTGTCACCAATGAAACGGCTTCCATTTTTGAGGACTTGCCGTGTCTGCAAAGGCTTATTTTCTAATATGCTGCCCATTGGTTAAAAAATAGTACTCAGTTTTCATCCGGTCCAAGAAGGGTTAGATTTTGTTCCGGACAAGCCAGAGATGTGTGATCATTCAAATTCTTGTTACTTAATTTATGTGGCACAACATTTCGAATGTTTTCTATACCAATCCTAGTTTCCAAAAATGGTCCGGAATGGTTTGTTGAGCTGAATAGAGACTTTTTTTCACAGAATCCGATGTTATATGAAAAAAAAAAAATTATACTCCAACATGATCTTGACAGTATTATCGTCAATCGAAGATATTCGTCGAGACTCGAGTCGCTTCTTAACCCGAACAGAGCTTCGAATGACACAGTAAGTTAACACAATAATCCATTGTAAATCTATTGTGAAGCGTAAATTAAAATAAGATTTTAAAGTTTTTTTTATTTTGTGAAAACTTTTTACATTGGCTTAGGGATATGATATGAACAACCAGGTGTCGTTCTAGACACTTGGCCCCCGGTTTTGAATTACGCGGTCCACCTTTCTGTGGAGGGCAATATTAATAAACGCTCACTATTACATGATTTGAGCTACATTACCACTTTAGCCGAATGGTCATGGTCACCAATTCGTCAGCAGTGTTAGGATTCCTTCTCCCCAGGTCTCACTCTCTGATGGCTGCAGTAACCTAATGGTTATGGTCAAGAGCTCGCGGTCATAGTTTATGACGTGACGATTTGAGAAAATTGATGAGAAGAAATTAAATTATTGATTTTTATTACGCATGCAGCTGTTAATTACAATACTTACAATTAGATACAAGTTATTCAAATCTTAAAAATATGTTATTGATGAAGGAGATGGCAAACACAACATCTACTTTCGACTGCTTCAAACGGAATAACCTCTCCACTCTCTTGGGATGAGGTGGTTCCTTCTTACACCTCGAATTTCACTCGGAGTAAGGCTTGCAGGTGGAGTTTTGGGTTCTCACGGCCATCGGCTGTCGGTACGATGTCAGATAAAAGGGCCCCGCAGTGTTTTACGAGTACACGTATGGAAATGGACGGTGTAATGCTATTTGCATAGGTGTAATGCGATTTGCATAGGTGTAATGCGATTTTGCATCTGCGAGGGGGGAAAACGTTGCAATAAGTTCGAATCCTGATGGCACTGAAGACTCGCTTTGTAAAGCGGTGGACACACGTTAAATATTTCGTGGCTCAAAATCTTGGAAGTGTAGTGGTAGTTAGAAGAGGGGTTTGCCAGCTTAGGTGCTGTCTTCATAACTTAATCGTGGTTCAAAATGACGAGGTTGGTCGCCAATAGCTCTCTTGTTGCTTTAGAGAGCGACGTTAAGATATCCGACTACCCTAAAATCATGATTTTTTTTTTAAAAATTGACAAATTTCTTTTATGGTTATATTTTATAGGCCATCTTAGCTTTATAAAAATACCAAATTTTTTATTTTGCATTCACTAGAACAAAAACTACAAGTGTTTTAGTAAAAGCAGATGCCATAACTTTACATGAGATGTCAAACTTTAAAATGCGTTTTACTTCGAGTAAAACGCATTTGTATTTTGTATTTGTATATATTTTTTTCCAAAATCTCAAACGGGGACAGTGATGGCTCAAAAAGTTTTGAAAATAATTTGCTGAAATTTTTTGTGTATGTTCTGTATAACAGTAAAAGTGTTTTAACGTTCAGATTTATCATACACTGTTTTATTACAAAATCTGCAATTCTTTATGTGAATATAATCACTGTTTCTTTAAGCAATTCATATAATAGCTAGGATAAAGTGCTCTAGTTTTCGTAAAAATTAAAATATCTCTTATCCTGAAGGTCATTTCAAAAAGGAATAGTCAAATAATACATTAAAATTTAAAACTTGAGAATTTGTTCAATTACTATTTGTACAAATTGGTCCCCGTTTATGAAATTTTTTCTCAATTTTTACCCATTTTTTCCCATTTTAGTAGTAATAATATATTTTTTTCTTCTTAATTTTAGCCTTTTTTTTAAATAAACTAAATAAATCTAATAACCACAAAAAGAAAAAAAAAATCTTCATATCTTCATTTTCTTAAAAAAAAAGTTGTCGCAAGTAGTCCGATACCTTAATATAACACTCACTCAGTAAAAGGAAAAAAAAAAAAAAAACAGAATATTTTTTTTTAATAAAAAGTATGAAATTAATATTATATTCTTGCTTCTCTCGCTAACTTATAAAGAACATTTTATATCATACAATTACCCATTTGAGTACGAATTAATTCAAATTTTCTGATATAAAAATGTGTTCTATATTTTTTGTCTTTTGTACTATACAAGTAATATAAAAAAAACACTAAGTCAATTCCTACTTAGGTTAGCAAAGGAAAACTTTATTTACTTTTTATTAAATAGTTACAATTAATATAAATATGTATATACACATGACACACAGACTCACACTATTAAGTGGCAAAACAGAAAGCGATTTTTCCTTGCAATTTTCCGTTCTATATAGGGAGTTGGACTATTTTGTGTGTGTTTGTAACAATTTATTCATTAATTAAATTTAATTATTGTAATAAAATAGTATAGTAATTTGTTTAAAAAAACTAAAAAATGATCTTTTATAGTTAATCGAACTAAGTTCTAACTTAATCTTTTAGTCCAAGATCTAGAAATTGGATCAGAAATTAGTCGCCAGATGCGCGATGGGATCTGAAAATGGGAAATCATTAATCCTGATGTCCTGATCAGGACAATGGAACAAAATTATTAAATTATTGTATTTTCATCGGTCCTGAACAAGTGAGCCAATTTTCAAATTAATCTGACCTTTTATAAAGTGGGTAAAAATTGAGTTTAAAGATTCCGTTACATACAAGTGAAACTTATAAAAGGGTGTTAAAAAAGAAATCACATTCTCAGAAATTAGGCCATCTCAGGTGGGATTCGAACCCACGACCTTTGGATTTGATGTCCAACGTGGTATCCATTGCGCTACAGGGACACGACGAGCGATTTTCCTTTCAACATATGCTGTTGGACTATTTATTTTGTTTAGTTTCTATTTATTTATTTTTTAAATTTAATTAATGAATAAATATCTGAAAAAACTATTAATGTTAAGTGTCATCCACTACAAGTTTTAAAAAATGTATTTGAGCTTGAATGGATGAATAGAAAGTATTTTATGAACGATTGAAAATTTGAACATGATGTATATAGGGAGAGAGTGAACTAATAGTAGGAATTGAATAAATACTAAACTGTGTTTAGGTGAAAATTTTGTATATTTTAAAAATATTTATTAATTTTAAGAACTGTAGAATAATTAGGGGTGCATTTGCTTCAACGTCGCAAACTTTTTAAAATTTTGAATGATTTTTTTTTTGCTCAGGAAATGGGTTCCAAATTTAGAAATTAGGCAAAGAGAACCTTCAGAGAAGACAACCTGAAATCCAGAATTAATCATAGTAAACATTAGTGAGAAAAATTCATGAACATAGCAGCTGCATTGTTCCGGTAATAAACCAATCTCATTTTACGTCCTAGTAAGCTGTATGTGTTTGTTTAAAAAATAATTTAAAGACTGAAGCGTGCGGGATTGAAGGATAAATCTTGTTCCACGTTTTAAATCTTCTTACACATGATGGTTGTTCTTTAGTCTTTCGTCTACAATTCTTTTTGTAAATACAATAGCGTAGTAAAATTTATTGAAGGAAGGTTACTATTATATTCGAGAAAATAAAAAAGTAAGATGTAAGAAGGATGGATCCTCGCATACAAAATCCGTGTACACATCCGCTAGTTTTGAGGTTGTGTAAATATATTTCATGAGGTTTCGTGGTTCTCAATGTCAATAATGATAAATTGCTTTTCTTCTTTGTTTGAAATTTTATTATTATTATTTTTAGATGAAAAAACTGTTTTTTATTCTGGCCATGGAGAAATCTGATCTCAATTCACTTTCTTAATTCTGTGGGGTTTTTTTTTTAAAAAAAAACCTTTTTTCAATACATGTGGTTGTTGATGTAATGCGAATTAATCTGGATCAAACGAAAGGAAATCAAGCTCTAATAGGCGAGTAAAGGATTTAAACTTAATTTCTGTTAAAAAAATCAATTCTGAACTAAATTTTACTCATCTTAAGGCTGTTTTCGCCATATGTACGATTTAACGCGGAGCACATTTTCGGACAGAAAAAATGTCTCCATTTTTATAAAAATGTATGACATTATATAACTCATGCATTTGTTTATAATATAGTGTTTTTAAAATTTCAAAATATTTCATAAATAATCCGTTTTTCCTTTTAACATGTAAAGGAATAGCTCATTTAGCATTAGGGCGTAGGAGAAAAATCCTTAACACATTTTATAAAAGAAAAAAATTGTCAACTAGGATAAAAATGAGTAGTATGATAAAATAAGTGATTCTCTACAGGATAGTGAAGCCAGAATATAGTATTAATGTTTGAGTACTTTTATACCTGAAAAAATATTCCGAATTTGGATCATATTCTTTAACATTAGCTGATGAAAAGCCTTAAGATATCCGACTACGTTCATATTTAGTGTCACTTAGATTAGAATATACATATAAAATTATTTTGAGAATATTATTACAATAAAAAATTATTTAAATGTAATATTTTAGCAAAAAGAATGAACTTAGAATTATCTATTTTCAAAAGATTCTCCTTTAATGAAAAAGGCTTTTCCGATAATAATATTTTGCTTATGTATAGCTAAGATTGCTCCAGAGAGCCTGAACTAGAATTTTTGAAAGATTCACATTACTTTCCGAGTTATTACCAATTGAAATAATTACCGATGTTTTTTTGTTAAAATTTCTCAACTCTGATATACTAAAATATGGATAAATTTACTTCTAAGTTATATATTTCAAAAATTCTAGTTCAGGCTTTGTACAGAGGTCTGCGCTTTATAAAGGCAAAATATTGTCATTATAGAAGCATTTTCCATAAAAGGAGAATGTTTTGGTCATTCTATGTTCATTTTTTGCCAAAATGTTGCATTTAAATAATTTTTTATTGTAAAAATAGTTTTAAATCAATTTTATACGTGTACTCTAATCTAAGTGGCATTAAATATTAAAAAAAAAAAATATTCGTTTGCACACTTTTGCAAAATCATGGTTTCGAACGTATTCGAATACCTTAAATAAATTAACCGGAAAAACTGTTCTGTTATCTTTTGGGAGTTGTTTGATTTGTTTTGTTTGAAACGCTTTTTAACATTTATTCTGTTTGCTCCGCAAATAGCTGCGTTTTTTAGTTTTTAATTGTCTGCTTCTGTCTTTGCTTTTTATTTTGCGTTTAATGATATTGCTGTGTTTTTTAGATTCGTTGATGGCAAAAACGCATGATCACACGAAATGGCGCGAGGATAATCTGTACTGATCTCGACTTGCTCAGTAGTCTCTCGTACTGTTAAACGACGATCTTTCATTACCAGACTTTACACTTTTTCAACAACAGCTATATTTTAAGTGGTTTGTGGACTTACATAACGCTGGCCACTCTCTGCCGACGTACGGACCCTTTTGAATCTGTTAATCCACAGGTTCCCAAACTTTTTTGTCTCGTAGACCCTTTGTCATGTTTTTCGGTTTGGGGTTGACTCCTACTTACTTAATATTGAATTTTTGCAAATTTATCTACTTAAATGTCTTTTTGGCAACTGATATACAGCTACTTACTTTAAAAGATTTAAATTTCGGACTGTAGAAAAGTATAGTGTTTAAAACTTAAGATGCACATGTTAACTAATTAAATTAAAATTTAAATAATACATGAAACTTTAGTTACATAAAGTAACTGTGCAAGGAACACCTGCTTTTGATGGGAGGGATGAATCTGGTGTTTCAATCACAAATTCTCAGCTTTTGGCATCAATCTTGTCAGATTTAACCCTAAATCTCATCCGTTAATCGTGTCTAGTCTTTTTCTTTTTTTCTTTCTTTTTGTTTTGGAGTTTGGAAAACTTCGCTGAAAGTCCTTACTAGGAAAAGCACAATTAAAAACTTTCTTAAGATATTCCATAATTCGGAATAAATAATAGGAATATCTTTTTAAAGCCAAAACTTCTGACATCAGTTTTTAAACTTTACTTCAAGATCTTTGTTAGTGTCTTTTCCTATCAGTTCTTCTCGTAATCTGACATTCTTTTTTCGATGCGACCATATGAATTCATTGCCTACTGTGGTATCACTATAGTCAAAGCATTCGCAAATCTAGTTTCAAAATCTGAATAAAGGACATTTAAATGTTGAACGTAGGTCAAAACGTCATTTTCCTGGCAGATTGTCTGTGAGAAATTGAGAAACTGAAAATTTTTGACGTACAGTATTATACTCTTTAGCTTAATTCTGGCAAGAAACTCTGAAACGATGGTGCCTGTTTTATTAACATTTATGCTGTTGCCTAGGAACTTTAAACCAACCTCATTAAATTTAGTAAATATATTTGTTTAATAAGCAAATATGGTTTCCACTTGATTAAATTTTCTTTTAAAATTAAAGTCATGATCTGCTTCAATGAGAGCCATTATCGTAGACCCCCATTTATACCTCATGGAGCCCAAAATTATTTTTACGCTGACTTCTACCCCTTACAGGTCGTCATAGACCCCTTTGGGAATCACTGTGTTAAACCCTTCCTTAATTTTTGTGACCCCGTAGAATCGTCTCCAAACATTTGCCGAATTTTACAAATTATTTCACTTATAAAATCACCACACACACAAGCTTTTGACAAAAAAATTTGATGCAGTACCTCTATTTAAATCATTCAGTCATCTTCAGAGAACTAAAAATTCGACGAACGCGTATCGCAGCACCTCATTCGACTGCCAGGAGACGACCGGTACACTAGAACGAAGGGAAAAAAATCCATGCATGTGCATTAAGCTGTCACCCCGCATTATGCAGTGTCACCGTTTTAGAATTTACACTGTGTCCGGGAAAATTCAAAGTCGGATACTTTTTGAACAGACTTTGCATACTTTATTCCACAACGTCTTAACTAATCCTGTACTAATAAATGTTATTAAATTTTTACCTAGTTTTTTTGTATAATTGTTGCAGTTCAGTTTCAATGACATTTATTTATTCTGATTAATAATCAAAAGCATATTTAAAATTATTGCTCTGTAAGTTCCATCTATTCCACAGATCCACTTTTTTTTATACCTCTCTTTCTCTCTCTTTAACTATTCTATAAATAACTACATAATTTCTGTGGATCTTTCGAAATCAAACATATTTTAACTTTTTTTTCTCTGGTAAAGCGTATTAATCAATTTCTTTTTCTCTTCGCAAAAATTTAATCTGGTTTTATCGAAATTCTTTGTATCAATTCAACCAACAAAACACACACAACATACTTGAAGAAGGAAAAAAAACTGGTAACTCCATCTGACCTGTCCAAGATATTTAATCTTTTGCCTCCAAAGGGGGAAAGGGGAACGGTGTTTCTTGGTAATCAAGGCGGAGTGCGGCGGAAATTGATTAAAAAAGTTCTGTTTGCGCTCTTTGATGAGATGAAAACCCTTTCGTGTTCTCCAGTTATGTGTGTGGGAAAGAAATTTCCGAGTAAAGCGTTTTCGCAAGAGAGTTAAAACCATCGCGAGATCTGAATAAGACCGAAAGGATGAATTCATTAATTTAAAACTCCTGATGCAGAAGAAATCGAATAAAGATCTTTTATTAAATTTAAGCCTCTTACCTTTTTTGAAAGGCTTTTCGGGCTACATTGACAATTTATTAGAATTATTCATTCTGCTGGGGGATTTCTGAATGTTTAATTTTATGAAATCTCTTCAGTTTCTATGAATTTATATGATGGGCTGCTGTTTATTTAATTTTGTGCTCGAAATTAAAATGGGGATTTTCTTTCTCTTGTGTTTTTGAGCCGACTTTGGCAGTTTCTTCTATTAAAAGTTTTTAAAGTATCTTCGACAAATATTTATCTTTTTAATAAACAGTTTTTTTTTTTTTTTTCACTATGAACTTTTTTTCTTAACCGCTGTCATTTTTTTAAAGCAATTTATTTTTTTATTGGATGCATATGTTCATTTATACTTTTTGATGTATTGTTTTAACAGTTAAACTTATTAAAATATCCGACTACGTTCGGAACCGTGATTTTAAAAAAGTGCATAAATGGATAATTTTCATGATATTTAGTGTCACTTAGATTAGACTACATGTATAAAATTGTTTTAAGGACGTTTTGACAAAAAAAAATGATTTAAATACAATATTTTGGCAAAAAATTAATTTAGAATAATATTTTTTCAAAATGTTCTCCTTTTGTGAAAAATGTGATTTTTGAAAAATTCACATTGTTTTCAGAGTTACCACCCATTGAAATAATTATCGGCGTTTTTTTCTTAAAATTGCTCCCCTGTGTTGTCGTAAAATATGGATAAACCCACTTCTAAGTTATATATTTAAAAAATTCTAGTTGAGCCTCTGTAGAGAGATCTGAGCTATATACAGGCAAAATATTATTATAATAGAAGCATTTTTCACAAAAGGAGAACATTTTGAAAAAAGGTTATTCTAAGTTAATTTTTTGCCGAAATATTGTAGTTAAATAATTTTTTTGCTAAAATGTCCTTAAAACAATTTTATACATGTAGTCTAATCTAAGTGACACTAAATATCATGAAAATTATCCATTTATGAGCTTTTTAAAATCACGGTTCCGAACGTATTCGGATACCTTAAATCTTCTTTTATATTGTAATATTTTGAATGCTGCTAATGAGCTTTAAAAGGGGATATTATATTACATTAAGATAATTTTTAATACATATTATTTGCCATTATTTGAAATTAAAATTTTCTTTTATACACATTATTAATTTATGAACGTAAGATCAATCATGTGGTAACTTTATGCATTCTGGTCTAGATTATGATGTGTATAAAAAGTACCAGATGGAATAAAAAGAAAGAAATTTCAATCACCTTATGGTAATATTACCAGAAAATAGCCCCTCTCACCCCCTGTTCAATGAGACTACTCTCAAATTCAAAACAGTCTTATAACCGAAATTCAAAAATCATGTTTGTTTTTGTAAACATTTAAAAATCTCATTAATACACTTACATTCCAAAATAAAGGGAAAAAAATCAAGTTTAAGAATTAGATTTGACATTCATATTTTAAGGTGTCCGACTAAGTTCGGAACGTGGTTTTGAAAAAGCGTATGAATGAATAATTTTTTTTGATATTAGGTATCTCCTGTATTAGAATATACATACAAAATTGCTTGAGAATATTACTATAATGAAAAGTTACTGAAATGCGAGTTTTTGGTAAAAAATGAAGAAAGAATTACATATTTTCACAAAACATTTTCCTTTTATGGAAAATGCTTCTATAACAATAATATTTTGCCTATATATACCTAGGACTTCTATACATAGCTTGAACT